>WEKY01037166.1:74670-189051 GCA_013390045.1 Picathartes gymnocephalus
CCCGACCCTCCCTCAGCACCCCCACACACCCCCGTGCCCGCCATGTCCCCGACCTTCCCTCAGCGCGCCCGCCACGCGGCCGGAAGCGCGGCCGGAAGGGCACCGAGAGCAGCCGCGGGGCAGAGCGCCGCGCGGGGCACGGCCCGCCGGGGACAGCGCCGTCATGCGGCGGGAGATGGGACTGCAGCGGGGCACGGGGCGCCCGGGATGCGCCGGGAACTGCGGGGAGCGGAGCCCGGAACGGGACGGGAATTGCCGGGAGAGGAGCCCGGGAATGGGATGGGAACGGAACACAGAACTGTGGGGCTCGGGACGGGCACAGGACCGGACCCCGTGCAGCTCGGGAACGGCCCGACCCCGCGGGGTTTGGTTTTGGAGCCACGGAGATGCTCCAAGGGCTGGAGCTCCCCTGCTCTGGAGCCAGGCTGGGAGAGCTGGGGGTGCTCACCTGGAGAAGAGAAGGCTCCAGGGAGAGCTCAGAGCCCCTTCCAGGACCTGAAGGCAGCTTATAAAAAGATGGAGAGTGACTTTTTACACTGGCAGATAGCGATAGGACAAGACAGAATAGTTTTATACAAAAAGAAGTGAGGAAGAAATTCCTCCTGGGAGAATGCTGACACGCTGGCACAGGCTGCCCAGAGCAGCTGTGGCTGCCCCTGGATCCCTGGAAGTGTCCCAGGCCAGGTTGTCCCACCTGGGACAGTGAAAATTGTCCCTGCCCATTGCAGGGGTAGGATGAAACGGGCTTTTAGAACCTTTTCAAGCCAAATCATTCTGTGATTCTGTAATTATAATATTCCCCCCAAAGGCAAAATATCTGCACAGAGTTCAGAGGCCGCTCTTGGCTGGAGCTGAAACCACAGGGCAGTTAATACAGAGTAAATCAGTATTTTGATCTAATATTCTGCTGCTGGTTCTCAAGGCTGCCTGTTTATGCTGAGTTGTGCCTCACTTTCAGTGACTCTGACAGCCCCACTCCTGGCTAAGAGAGAGAGGCTTTCAGCACAAATACAGGTATCTCTCAAGAAATTTAATCACAAATTTCCCTCCAAGACATTTTGGTATAAACAGCCCAGGAGCAGAAAACCACTCCAACACACAAGCAATAACTTGCTCCCTGATGGCTCATTAACAATGAAGCAGTGCTTAGTTTTATTTCTGCAATAACACATTTTAGCAGACCTCTTATAAAATGTACATACAGATCCAAGCCATGAAAAACCTGGATGGCAGGAGCAGCTGGGGAAGCCAAGCACCACACCACCAGCAAACAAAAACTCATTTTTGCCCATTAAAGCTTAGTGTGGCCTCTGGGTGCTGTCACATCCAAACACGGGGATTGAGTGACATGGGGACAAGGTTTGTGCCACCAGCCTGGCCCCACGCTGTGCCAGCCAATTCCACACTCAGGTTCCCCAGGAGTGGGTGTCTGCACTGCTCAGAGCCTGCTCTGAATACTAAACTCTTCATTTCCTTGCGATTCTCCTTCTGCCACTTGTAAATACACAGCAGGAGTGTTCTACAAATACCCGGGAACATCTTTGCAGTCCCTGTGAAAGCAGAGGTCACGATCCCTACTTTGCACAAAGAATTGTGATGCAGGGGGATGAATGAAAACACAAATACCCGCAGATCTGAGGAGCTGACTTTGCAAAAGCTGCTTTTGTGCTTCTCGAAGTACAAAGCCCTTCCCTGCTGCCCCTTGGCCAGCGCTCACAAACCGAGGGATATCCCCTCTCCCAACCCAGCCCTGCTTTTCATGCGTTGCTGGCTTACTGCTGAAGTCATAATGCTCACTGTTCTTTTTTTCCTTACAGATTCCTAGAATCCTTGAGGTTGGAGGAGTCCTCCAAGATCATCAAATCCAACTGTGATTGCAATGAAATCCCTGAAGGGGTGCCGGGTGCCCAGAGCATGGTGGGGGAACCCTGGAGCCGAATGTGCAGTGGCCAGGTGAGCGAGCCGGGCTGTGCTGGCTCCCAGGCACGCTCGGGAAAGAGAGGGGCTTTAACAACTGAGCCAGAGGGGCTCCGGCACCTCACAGCCTTGTGTGTCACCAGCCTGGCAGGTGGAGGGACAATCCCAGCACCCCGCTGTGGGCAGCGAGAGCCACCCATTCCCTCCAGGAAGGCCCAAGGCAGAACAAAAGCATTTCACACCCTTCCACGGGTTTTATTTGTGAAGGCAAAAGCATTTCACGTCCGATGCTGCAATCCTGCTGATCCCTTTGTGCCCCCTCGTACTCCATCTCTTGCCTCCAGGGGAGCAGGGGCTGGCCAGCTGCCACACCCCGCAGGATTCCATCCCTCCTGGGTGCAATTCTGCCCAGCTGGAAATGTTGTGTATCTCATTTGTACAACCGAGCTCGGGCTGCCTGGCTGATGGCGGGGACAGCGCTGAAAACAAACATTATTTTTTTTTCCTGTTTGATAAAAGAAAACATTACCTCTCCAAGATTTACACAGTAGATCAAGCATAAACCTGAGTTATCTCCCTCCTCTCTTTCTCCAGGGAGCAGATAATAGGTGGATGTATCCATCCCTCTGCTTTGTTCCACGTCGCCCAGCTTGGCAGCGTTTTGGCTGCTATTAAACCACGCTCATCCCCCCCTGACATTTAAAGGGCTGTTGTTTGATTGCTGTCACAGTCCTATACGTGGATCCTTCAACCAGTTCCCTCCTCCTCTTCCCAGCAATGATGGATTTTCTCGTTTATTCCACAGTAATTTGCTGTCCTCACACTGCACTCCAGCAGAATGCTTTCACTGTCAGACGTGGGGTTTGGTGCTTGCCCACGGTGCCACGTCTCACCCCAGCAGCTCCGGGTGCATTGGAGCTGTCCTGGCTTTCAACAGCGTTGGGAAAACTGAATAGCACCTGGATGTGGGAGCCTGCTCCTGCTGGGGTTGGGTCCTGCTGCCTTCGGGGTCACTGCTGAGGTGTGGGGTGTGTCAGAGCACAGATATTCCTGATGGGGTCATTGGCTTCCACAGCGGATCCACTGGCCCCACGTGGAATATCCCACGGTGGACACTCACCCATCCTCAGGCACCAGCTGCTCCTCACCGTGGAGCCTTTCTGCCTTTTTGGGAGCAGAGGGTGGGATGCACCATCAGCTCACCCACCGAGGGAGAATGCACAGAGCAGAGGGTTTGCTGCCACCACAGCTTTGCCAGAGGAGCTGCAAAGGACAAAGCATTTCAGTGCATCAAGTCCTTAAAATCCCTTTGGGCCGCTCTGCATCCCCCTCTTGGCAAGGTCAGAAATGCTGAGGGTGGTACCTAGCTCTGCCAGGTGTGCCAGAAATTGGTGTGGAGTTCAACAGGTAACACCAGGTAAACTTATCAGAGAGTTTGAAACAAAGCTGAGCCCTTGGCCCGTGTGTGTTTGTACTCTGGGTGTCTCTGATGTGAAAAGCTGGCTCTGTACGTGCTCCTGGCCCCCTCCCAGCACACAAACTCCTGTTTCTCCCAGGGCTGCTCACGCTGAGGGACTTCAGAGAATCGCAGAATTGTTAAGCTTCGAAGAAACCTCTAAGATCACTGAGTCCAACCATTAACCCAGCACTGCTGTGTTCACCACTCAAATGTGTCCTCGAGTGCCACATCCACACAGCTTTTAAATCCCTCCAGGCATGGTGACTCCCCTTCATCCTGGGCAGGCTGTTCCAGGACTGGACAACCCTTTCAGTGAAGAAATTTTCCATAACAGCTGATCTAAACCTCCCCTGGTGCAGCTTGAAGCTGTTCCCTTCCATCCTGTCCCTGTTTTCTGGGAACAGAGCCCCACCCTCCCTGGCTGCTCCCTCCTATCAGGGAGTTGCGCAGAGCCAGAAGGTCCCCCCTGAGCCTCCTTTTCTCCAGGCTGAGCCCCTCCTCAGCTCTCTCTCATAAGACTTACGGTTGCAGACCCTTCCCCAGCTCCATTGGCCCTCGCTGGACACACTCCAGCCCCTCAGTGTCCTCTCTGTAGTGACCACCTTGTAGTGTCCCTGGTTCAGAGGGACCATCACTGTGCTCCTGTTCCTGCTGCCTCAGGAATGAGCTGTGAGGTACCCTGGCCCTTCTCACACTTGGAAAACACATCCAGCAGAGACCAAAGAGGAGGTGTTCCCCCTGGGGAAAGAGTGTCATGGCTGGACATGTTACCTGGACACCTGAGCCCAAGGCACTTGAAGAGACATGTCCCTCCCACCTCAGGGACAAGCTGAAAGCTCAGAGATCTCTGCCTTCACCTGAAAAACAAAGTGAAAATTCCCTACTCCACAGAGCTCAGTCGTATCTGGAATTACTCCCATCAGCATCTCCTCTGTCCCCAGTCCCCTGCTGCAGAGAAGGTTGAAGAGGTTTGTGTATCTAATAAATTGTTATTCAAACACACTTGCTTGACTTGCTGGTAGAGAAACATCCCTGGCCAAATCCAGCTGTGCTGGAGAAAGATGTTTTCTCTCTCGGGCACTTGTCACTGTCCCCAGCTGGAGGTTCCTCCAGCAGTTTGTGTGCACGAGCCAGTGGAGCCAGCTGGGCTGGTGTCCTCCACTCTGAGGATGACAAATCCGAGAGCTGGGGACCTGCTGAGGAGCACGGCAGTGGCCAGGAGTGCGCTGATTGCAGCACGTCCACACTGCTGCCTCCCACCTACCGGGGCTTCTTTTGGTTTTTTTTTTGAAGAATAACTCATTGTGGCAACATTTCTTCTAGATCCAGCTCTGTGTGGCTGTGCTCTCCTCACATCAGCAGTACCAGGTGTGATTTGTCCTCCCCACAGCCTGCAGCAGGGACTGTGTCATGGAGCTGGATGAAATCCTCAGGCCCAGCCCAATGCACCCACCCTGAGCTCCTCTCTGCTGCCAGGCACATCAATTAACACCTGCCCCGCAGCATCCTCAGGCCTCTCCACAGAGCTGGAGCACATCCCAGAGCAGGCTGGAGAGCCCCCCAAACCAGCACACCTGCAAGGGTGGCATTGTCTGTGCCACAGGGAGCTGGTTCCTGGGATCTCTGAGGTGACATTTCCTGGCTCTGTGCACACCTGCAGGGTGGCACTCAGCAGCAGCAGCCATTCAGCTGCTCCTCCCATGATACCTGAGGGATGGGGACAGCTCTGGGCTGGCAGTGAGGTGTTCAGTGTGTCTGCACTTCGGGGTAAATATCCATTTCCAACCACAGCAGACCTCGAGCAGGGGGAAGGCTGGGCAGTGCAGAGGTGGCTCCGCAAAGGACCATGGCAGTCTGTTATTCTGTGCTCAGGCAGCCGCACTCTAAAACACTCCAAAGCACTTGGGAGCTTCCTGTACCCTGCAGAGCAAGGCCAAGGCACAGCCAGAGCTCTGGTTGCTGAAATTATCCCAAGGAAATGCCTCTGTGTTGTATCCTGGGGATCAGTGCGGAGATGGTTTGCTCTGATACCCTCTTGTTCCACCAAACCCACATCCCTAAAGGTACTGCAGCCCCAGCCAGGCACTGGCAGCACTCACAGAGCCCCCACACCCCCAGCTGCCTCCCCACCACCCCAAAATCTGCTTCACAGGGCCACAGATGCATGGGAGCTGCTTCCAACACAGACGTCAAGGATGAGTTGGTGCCCTTTGCAAACTCCTTCTGCTGCATTCCTGTAGAGAGTGGCCAATTTGCATAATCAGCATGAGCTATAAATGTCAAAATCGGCCACATCCATATCTTATTTTCACTTCAGACTCTGATTGCATCTTTTTGATTCTTAACTTGCCTTTGCAAATAGCTGCAGCCTGGCACTCTGTGGCTGCTGCCTTCCTGGATCCGTGGGGCTGGGCTCCCTGAGCCCAACATCCGACTTCCTTACAGCCACCCCAGAGCTCCTGCCTTCCCTGCAGGTGCAATTTGAGTGACTCTGCCTCTGCCACAAGGGAGGAGAGAAAAGTGTTGAGCCAGGAGACAGAGCTGGGGCAGCCTGGGGAGCTGGACAGCCTCCTCTGCATGCCAAGAGGGAAACCGAGGCAGGACCAGCCAGGGATTTGGCTCTCCAGGGCACATCCACGCTGCAGATCGGGGTCTCCAGTGCCACCCTTGTGTCACCTTGCTTTGCACCGTGTCATGTGCCACGAGAATGGAAACACAGGGATGGTGTTTTCACAGGTGCAGGGTGAGGAGAGACGGCTTCAAATCCTGGCATCTTCCAGACTAATCCGTGCACTCCATTCCTCGTCCTGCTGAGCTGTGGATAAACCCCATACAAATCCTAAATAAACCCACCTGCTGCTCTCTGACAGCCCCACTGCGGGCCCCACTGCATCCCATGGCTCCTGCGGGACCCATTGGAGCTTTGTACCTAAATGTTTCCAGATCCCCGCAGCACCGCTCTTCATTCCACTCTTCAAATGCAAATGAGGATTTGCAGGAAACCATTTGATTCACGGGTTCATCCTTTATTTTGGCAGATAGCATCAGTTAAACGCCTGCTTATTTCTGCTTTCTGAGAACAATATAAACCACTTAAGTACACATGCAAGATAGACTGAGCCCTAAGTGCTTATGAGCTGTTTGATTTACCGAGGTGTCTTTATCTTTGCCGAGTATCTCGCAAAGTCATTTATTATTTAGCAGTAAATTAAAGTAGAGGGTCTGTGATTTTCAACAACAGAAATTAATATCCCAGCACTCCTTTGTACCATATATATCTATAATTTACAGCACTGGAACTGGCCAGACAGGCTGCAAGACCATCCGTTTCCTGTCTCCCTTGTTACCTGCTGATCACTGCTGCGTAGCAGGAATAACAAATGGACTGGCAGGAGAGACACTCCAACAGGAAAGGGTGGATTTAAATTAGAAGTCCAGTTTTTGTGAGTCTCAAGAGGCCCCCTTTGCTTCCCACTGCCCTCTTGCACACATCACTTACGGATAATACAGAACAGGCAGCAATCTCACCTTGAGACAGCTGAGTTTTAACATCACTGGTTCTATGCTTGGCAAATAAGAATAATTATAATGGTGATAGTAGTAGTAGTAACGATAATTATAATAATAATAATGCTATTATTATTATTATTACTACTACTACACCTGCAAGCCTTGGAAACAAACGCTGTGGAATTCTTTGCCCACCTGTCCGCAGCGGAGGGGTGGCCAGGGGTGGTGCAGAATCAGAATTCCAGAATAGTCAGGGGTGGAAGGGCTCTCTGGAGATCACCCAGTCCATCCCTGCTGCCAAGGCAGGGGCCCCTGGAGCAGGGGACACAGGAACACATCCAGGTGGGTTTGGAATGTCCCCAGAGCTGGAGACTCTACAGCCTCCCTGGGCAGCTGTTCCAGGGCTCTGCCACCCTCCATGGAAACCAGATTTTCCTCAGGTTGGGGTGGGACTCCTCGTGTTTCAGTTCATGGCCGCTGCTCCTTGTCCTGTAATCACTGAACAGAGTCTGGCACCACTCCCTGCCCCATCCCCTGCAGAACTGGAGCAAGAGTGTCTATCCAGAGGCACAGGTGACAGCACGAGCTCTTCCTTCTGGCCTCCATGGACTCATAAAACCTGTGGGTGACTTTAGGAACAAGGCTGGGGGTGTCACATTGGAGAACAACACATCCCTGGAGCTCCAACCCCTTCCTTTGGGTCTGTGCCAGCTCACCACCAGCAGCCTGGTGCCAGGTTCGAGAGCAATATCATGGCCAGGAAGTTTTATGGGCTGTGTCGGGCTCTGGCTGACACAAAGCAGCCAATAATTTATAGCAATCTCACGTACTACAAAGGCAAAACACGTCCCTCTTGGATGGAGCTCTGCCAGCCACAGGGATAAATCAGCTCCAGCAGGGAGCAAAGATGAGAAAAGCAGAAAAAAGACCCAAAATGTTCTACTTGGATCCTCTGGAAGGAGGAGACAGAAGGGGCCCTGCAAATGCCCTCTGGTGTGGGCTGGCCTGAACAGGCACTGGGGCTGTGCTGGGGTTTCTGAGCCCTGCCTGCACAGCCACCTCCAACATCTCCTGCCATCCCCTTTTGTCCATGCCCACATGAGCCCCCCATCCTCCTGGAGCCCACCTGGGCTGCAGATTAAGGAGGTTTTGTCCCCCAGAGCTGCAGAGGGGCTGGGGGCTGCACCCCAGGAGTCCTACAGAGCCTTTGGGGTGGAGCAGGGGTCATTCAGCACAACCCAACCCCCCAGCACTTCCAGAGCTGTTGCACTGCACCAGGGACCAGGCTTTCCTCACACCAGGACCAGTGGCACTCTTGCCGTGATGGTTCTGCCACAAGGACCAGGATCCCTGGCCTGCTGATCCCTCATTTCCACCACACTTGCTCACCACGGTTCCCCAGGCTGCATCACTCCCAAATTATATGTGTGCCCTTCAATTTCTCAGCTAAATTAAGAGAGTCGTTTGTCTTGCAGAGAACCAGATAAAAACATGGAAAGACATCAGGAAACTCAGCTGTAACAAGCCACGCTTTTCCTCTCTCTTCTCCTTAATGTGGAGAAATTTCCAAGGAGAAACCATGGCAAGCCTTATTTGTCTTTGTTTTTGGGAAGAAAGGCAAGCTGATTAAAAGCAAACAAAAAGCAAGAGCTTTGGAGTCCCAGAGGCTCCCTTGCAGGAGTTCAAAGGGAAAAAAGAGGAATAAAAACCTGGAAGTGTTAGAGGAAGGCATTCAAGCTTTGAAGACCATATCAGTAATGGATGAATTAAAACACACAGTAATTAGCACTGAAAGCTACAATACCTGAGGAGATGAGGAAAATTGGCTTCTCCATGCTCATCAAGGCCTTCCAGCGATGCTCCTGCCAGGATGGGTTTAGGGGCTCTGTGTTGTCACTGGCAGGGTCTGCAGGTGGTGGCTGAGCTGGGACAAGGGTTATCATGGGGAAACACGCTGCTGCCTGCAGGGCTTGGGACTGCAGCCCACCCTGGGAGGGGACAGCAGCCTCTCTGCACCCCCCAGGAACTGTGCTAATCCCCGGGATGATGCAACCTGGAGGTGGAGATAAGGAGGGAGCACAAAACTCCTCCAGGAGCCTTGGGAGGCACCTGAAGTTTATCTGCTCGGCTGGAGATTACAGGCTTTTATTTTCTTCTTCCCAGTGGCAAGAAAAAGAAAAACAAACAAAACAGTAAACAGAAAAAAACCCCATCCTGCATGCAAAGCATGATCCACAAATAAATACCACGGCTATGTTATCCCATTAAAAAAGCATTTAGCTTCGAGCTTTGAACACCTCGAGCCCTGGGATGCTGGCTCTGGCTGTGGTGAGCAGGGGGATCGGCGCCTGCCAGCTGCTCCTGCCTTCTTGGCAAACCATTTCCTCCTGGGGCAGAAGTTATTTAACAGAGCCACTCGCCTACAGACCTGCCCAGGAGTTAATTTACTTGCAAATCACCAGATCAGATTAGTTACTCCTGTCGATCAGGAGTCCTGAGCGGGGAGGGGGTGTCCAGCTCTCCAACAGTTCCACCTTTCCCTCTGGAGCCGCGTCAGGCCCCCCTTGCTCTGCCCCTCCCTCCGTGGAGCTGAGAACGGAGCTTTTTGAGCTGCTAATTCCTCTCCTGGTCCTGCAGAAAAGGGATGGCCGGGCCATTGTGCTCTGATGGTCCTGGGAGGGCAGCGAATCCACCCAGCCTCCAGCAGATGAATGGGAAGGGAGCGCTTCTCCGTGCGCTCGCACAACACCGGGGCAGCGATAAGGATGCTCGGTGGGAAGAAAAAAAACCCAGGGAGATCCCTATCAAATAATGTGTTCCTGTACCAGCGATTCTCAGCACTGGGGAGGCTGTGCTGGGCACTTTGGGAGGGAAATGCAGAACGGCGGAGATTACACGAAGCGTAAAATTCTGTTTGCACTGCAACAAAGTTAATCAAGGAGCATTTTTTTGGAGGAGGAGGTAAAATGAGGCAGCCAGGGCCAGCTCCAGCCCTTGCACCCGTGCAGGTGCTGAGGGTGGCTTGCTCTGGTGGCTGCACCAGCTCAGGTTTTACAAACTGTGTTTGCAGGTGCATCTCTTGTCCTTGGTGGGGTGACAAGACCAGGGGACGTGTCACCCACCTCCATTGAGAGAAACCCCCCTCTGTGGAGGCCCTCCGCCCTCAACATCCCCATCTCTTCATAGGACCCTCTCCTGCTACTTCTTCTTTATTTTTTTTACCCCTCTCCCACTTCACAGCTTTTATCTCAATTGGAGCAGATCAAAGCTTGAAGGCGATGGCACAAAGATACAGGGACTCAACGCATGGGTGCAAGAAGTCCGTTTATTAATTGTTCAGTCTCCTCTTATATCTTTCAGCGTGATCTTAAGCAGTTATTACTATAGCAACCTTATCTATACTTATTAATTTTACCTAAGCACAGCCTAACACAAATATGTGAAGTATTGCAAGCTAAGCATTCTTTCCAAAATCCTGCTTCCTCTTGCCAAGACCAGGCCCGAGGCTTGCAGCCCAGCAGCGCCAGCGTGTCTACTTCAGTCACGAGCTCAGTAGTGTTCCCAGGTCGGCTCTCTAGCTGCATTGCTACAAAAGCTGACCCATCCTGCCAAAACTTTCGTTCCTTTAGATGGGAAAGATGTGAGGAAACCCTGGTGGCTGGAGCCTCCAGCAGCAGGTTTCAAACCCTCCCTCGCTCAGGAGGGCGGCCGTGCTCCCACTGCTGAGGAGCTGGGAAAAGCTCCAGCAGGAAAACTGCAGCCAGAGAGGGTTTGTTGTGGTATTTAAAAAGCTCTGGACCAAGCGTTTTCAGCCTGGACCATAAACTTAAATAGCCTGGAATATTGAAGCCTCCTGCTGAGTGTCTCAGATTAGCAAACATCCTTCCCACGAGGGAGGATGAGGCTTCTCCTGCCATCATTTCCCCCTAATCTTGGGATAAGAGGACTGAATCAGGCAGGCGCAGGGCTCAAAGCCACGCACCCCCTGCCCACCTCAGTGTCCCCATCCGCAGAGCCCGGGCGGTGGCAGGGACGCTGTTTCCAAGGTCCCTCACCCGGTGTGTGCCAGGGGATGGCTTTTCCCGGGGGAGGTGGCATCCCAGCGGGGATGGGAGCCCGCAGGAAAGGCTGAGTGAGCCCTCCGTGTGCCTCCAGCCCTGAGCGCCCTCGCTGCCGCTAGATGTCAGCGGAGACTGGAGCTGGGAATGGCTCGGGAAGGATGGGAGGAAGGATGGGAGGAAGGAAGGATGGGAGGAAGGAAGGATGGGAGGAAGGAAGGGAGGAAGGGAGGAAGGGAGGAAGGGAGGAAGGGAGGAAGGATGGGAGGAAGGGAGGGAGGAAGGGAGGAAGGGAGGGAGGAAGGGAGGAAGGATGGGAGGAAGGAAGGGAGGAAGGAAGGGAGGAAGGAAGGAAGGAAGGAAAGGTCCTTGGATATGGGCATCCCACGGTACCCCGTCCTGCAGGGACACCTCGTGTGACCTGCCACCTCCAGGTGTTGGTTTGGAGGTCTCCCCCACATGTCCAGAGGAGGGTCCAGGGGTCCCAACTCCCCATCCCTGGCACTGAGCAGGGAGCATCCTTCATCCAAGCAGGCAGCTGCTCCTGGTTAGGCAATAAACGGGCTGTGAGAACAGCAAGGAAAGAAACCAGGCCCTTTCTCTGAAGGGTGTGCTACACACACCTCGTTGGTGTGCAAGGGGATCACCCTGTGGCTGTGGGGTCAGCTGTGCCCCCAGCCTGAGCTCTGCCCCCTCCCCAAAATCCTGTCACCAGCAAGAATAGCACTGGCCATTTAACCTGCCCCTAAAATCACCCACCCGTTTAACAGCCTCCTAAAACCCTCCGAGCCTGCCAGATCCTTCACTTCCCTTTGCAACAGGCTTTACCCCACATGTGAAGGATTATTCTGGTTTCTCCCTGAGGATGAGACTCCTCACAGCACCTGGGATGCTGCAGGGCAGAGGGCAGCCCCCATCCCAACCCCTCCCAGCTGTCTCTGCATCCTCCCTCTCCGCAGGTCTGGAGCAGGAGCTTTGCTGCTGCCCCCAGCTGCAGCCTCCACCTGGGACCCTCTCCAGCAGGCTGGGCTCACCCACAGCATTGACACAGAACAAATAAATAGCTAATGCCTTATTTTCATGGAAAATGAGAAAAGGGGATGTTACCAAGCAGAGAGAGTTGATTTTGTGCTCGTTGAATTATGACACATCAGTGGCATCAGTCTCTCGATGAGATGCAGTTTCCGACCATCAGTGGACGAATATTTGGGCAGGGTTTGAAGTTATTCCCCAGCTTCCCCCAGCAAAACACTTCAAAATCACCTTTTCCCAGCAAATATCCCCTGCAATTTACATTTTCTAGTAAAAAAAATGTGCTTTGCATCAAATTCTCAACTATTTCTTGTCTTGGGCTGAAGGTTCACAGATGTTAAATGGTACAGGAGAGTAAAACTCCCACTTTTCTGCCACTCTGGGGCTCCCTTTGTCCTCCCCGTTTCCACACCTGGCATCCATCCCCCAAATACAGAAAGTTGAATTTCCAATTCCATTTCTATTCTTCCAAATATATTCCAAGACTGTTGTGCAGGGTCCACACCCTGAAATCCCCCTGGAAGCCCACACCGGTTAAAAGATTTCAGTTTCCTTGAGGTTATTTCAAAATTTTGGTTCAGTTTGATTTTTACTTTTCAGTTTGATCTTTATTTTTTCATAGTTTACTGGCTGAAGAGGTTCTTACAGATAGAGGTTGCCTTGCATCCATTGGGGGTAAATGGAGAGAGGTTTGCTGGGCTGGAATAACCTGTTGCCAACTGAGGGCAGAGTGAGGTGGAGTATTGTGCTGTATTTCCTAGGATTTTAGGCAGCTTGTGCATGGATGGGAGTTTTGGTGGCTCTGAGCTCTGGGCTGCCAGGGTAAAACCAGCCCTGAGCAGCTCTGCCACATCCACACCCAGGCTGGGATGCTGTAAATTCCCAGTGGGATTTGCAGTTTACTAACCCCCTGTTTTGGGAGCCACAGGGGCTGGGGGAGGCTTTAAGAGACACATTTGGCCAAGTCCTGGCTGACACATTTCAGGGTGGTCCCGTGGCAGGGGGACAGAGCGATGCCACCCCTGAACCCCCCTGACAGAGCCACCACCCTGCCCTGGCTGCCTGAATAATGCAAAAAGCACCAGGAATAACAGCTCCATCCTCAGCAGCTCCTGCTCCAGGCTCCAATCCCAATCCCATGACTGGGAAGGGCTGATAAAAATCCAGCCACCATCCCGGAATCCACAGAGCCTGGGCGGGCTGGGGGCTGCCTCGGAGCTCCCAGCAAGCAGGAAAACAGCTATTAGGCTTTTTGAAGCCTTCTGAAGAGAATTAAAAGGGAATTAAGTTGCTCACTTCAGCTTAGTCAGTACAAATATACCTGCAGCTGTTGGATTAGCAATGCCACAGCAGGAGCGGTGGCTGCTGGAATTTCTTTCTTTCCATTTTTTCCCCGATTTTTTTTTTTTTTTCCTCCCACTTTAATTTCATTCTTGTCATTCAGGGCAACAGAGTGTCAAAGCAGGCTGGATTTTCTCCAAGCGAGCTCTGCCTTTGCAGCCACGCTGCTATTGCTGTCATCTCTCATGGAAATAAAGGAAGAAGCAAAACCAAGCAAACCAAAACCTTAATCCCAATTCACACCGGTGCCTTTCACCCCCACAAGAGCCCAATGCAGATCTCATTTTTCATGTATTGGACAATTGCTGGGAAATAAATGAGCAGTTTGCTCTGAAATCCAGAGCAGGGCTGGCACAAAGGCAGTCAGGGTGGTCCATCCCTTCCCTGGATAACTGAATTAATGTGAGGAACACTGATTTCTTCAGGTACATGACAGCCAGCTTGGGCCTCAGTTTCCCCTACTGCAAAATCCCACCGCAATTTTCTTCAGTGCGTGGATGCACAGAATCATTTAGGTTGGAAAAGACCTTTAAAATCTAGTGCAACCACTAACCCAGCACTGCATGACTGGATATCAACTTGTAAATGTGCTTACTTGTATAAATACATATACAGATATAGATGTATAGATATAGATATATATTTAATCATGCAAGCAGAGAATCGTTTCGGTTGGGAAGGACCTTTAAGATCATCGAGTGCAACTGTTAATCCAGCTCTGCAGGGTTGGATATCAGCTTGCAAATTTATTTTATTTATATAAAAATGTATATAATTAGGGAAGCACAGAAAAGTTAAGGTTGGGAAGGACCTTAAAGATCATCGAGTCCAACTGCTAACCCAGCCCTGCAGGATTTGGTATCAGCTTGCAAAGCTGTCTCTATATCTATAAATGCACACACTCATAAATACTATTTATAGTGGGAAAAATGAGAATTTCTGGCTATGATGCAGGACAGACACACTCAGAAGGGGTCACAGCATTGCAGCCCGGAGCTGCATTTCCTGAGTTGAACCCAAGCAGGAGGCAGGACAAACAGCCAGGAAAGTGTCTGGTTTGAGGCCAGAGTGGGTGCTGGATCTGAGCAGGATCCCATGAGCCCCAGGGTTTTCCATCATTCCACCTGGACTGGGTGCAGATGCTTCATCTGGGCTCTCTCCATGTGCAGGACACCAGCTGGGGCCACTTAAGCTGGGCTTTTGTGGCTTCCCTGAGAGGGGTTTTCAGCAGAGCCCTGAGCCTCACCAGCCCATGGCGCTGGTCAGGTTTATCCACCTCCAGTTCTCTCCCAGCAGGATCCAGCTTTACCATGGAGACAAAACCCACACCCAAAATGGTCCTGCTGGCACTCAGCTCCCACTCCCTGCTGCTGGACAGGGATCTGGGGCCTAAACTAAGTCTGTGTGGGGTGAAGAGGTGGCTTCCTGGGGCAGGGAAATCTCAGCATGCCCGAGCATCCCGGCCGAGGCACCTCATCCCCTGCAGGACAGAACTTCCCAAGGGTGGAGAAAGAGCTCAGGGAGCTTGTGCACACCAGGGTGGCTTTAATCCCTTCAGGCCGGGGGTCTGGGGCTGTGGGCCCTTTTGGGTGGTCTCAGGAAGAGCCCTGGCTGCTGTTGCAGAGCAGAGGGAGCTCACCAGGGAGTGCCAGCCCCGGTGGGGTTTGCAGGGATGGAGCTGCAGGTTCCGTACCTGGTGAGACACACAAGGAGCCCACACTGCACAGACCCTCCCTGCCTCTGAACCAGCCAGGAACACGGGCACAGCTGAGCAAACACCATCACCACACACAGTTATTAATTGGGTAAAGCTCCTCTTTTGCTGTTTGCAGAGCTCTTTCAGGGAAGGCTCAGCAGCTGGGAGGTTATTCCTCCTCACCCAGCTTGTGGGTGCTGCAAGTCACGTGGGGACCCTGCTGCACCAGGAACTCAAGGGATGAAGGATCCCCACGACCCTGACAGGCTGCATCCTGCTGCCCCAGTCCTTGCCCAAAGGGCTGTTCCAGCCCTGCTCCCTGCTAATGTCCCTGTTTGCCCAGGATGTTTTCCCAAGCACCAGCCCAAAGGAGAGGTCCAAAGGCAGCTGGAGCAAACACATTTCAAAGGCTCAGGGAAATATTTACAGCCCTGAGCATTTGCTCTGGGTGCAGCACCCAGTACAGGCCCTGCCTGTGCTCTCAGGCACCCTCCTGCTCTTCTCTCTGCCCCCACTCCCTCTCCCTCCTGAGAGCCCCTCACGCCCCAAAAAGATGGACAGTGGGCTGAGAGATGGATGGACCAGAGAAAAACCCTACAAAAGGTTCGTGTGGCAGGTAAAATCTTCTGGCACAGTCTGGACTGGACTCTGACACTGCCTGAATGCCCCACAGCCCCTCAGAGCTGGCAGGGCGAGGTTTTCCTGACTGTGAGAGGACATTGGACAGCGGGAGAGTGAAGAGCAATGCTGCACCAAAAAGTGCTGTGATTGCTGTGAATAACACCCAGGGAAGTGTTAAAATGGGGTTAAAAAACTCCCCCACTGGCAGCTTGGGGCTGAATCACCCTGGGATCACCCTGGGTTGGGGCAGGGACTCACTGGCTGCAGCAGGAGCATCACCCCAGGGCTTTAACACAGGGATTCCCTCCAGGGACAGGAGCATTCACCCAATTCTGAACTCTTACCAACTGTTTACACATCTCTTCTTTTCCAAACTTCTATTTTCTTGACTGTGAACAACACTCACCCCCTCCACACTGCTGCCACAGAGGGAGGACGTGTCACACATCTGGGGACCAATCCCAGAGCTGCCACTTTCTGCCACCCAAGAAGGAGCTGATCCAGCCAGGCTGCAGGCCTTGCCTCACTGCAGGATAAAACACCCATCCAGCACTCCCCAAAATCAGTGGGAACTGCCAAAACATGAGTGAAGGAGCAGCAGCTCCTTCAAAGCAAGACTTTGCTACTGCTGCCAAGATGCCAAGCCCCGATGCCTCTCCCTCTGATGCTATTCAGCCTGACAATGTCTTTTCCATTAAATTCTCTGGCTTTCCAGGTGCTGTGCTGTCTGGCATGTAATATTTAGGCTGTTAAGGGGATGTTTCATCCCTGCCTTCCCCTCCTGCTGCTCACCTCCAGGCAATATTGAGGTCTAGGTGTGCTCCTTCCCTGTGTGGATCCTCCAGCCAGTCGGGGTCAGGGTGGGAGCAGCAGGGCCCTCATGGGGGCTCAGAAGTACCTTGGGGTGCTTTGAGGGTGGCCAGAGACCAAAACTGCTTTGTATGAACCCCCTGGGATGGGTGGTGCAGGAAAAAGGGAAAACATGTCTGGGGAAGGTCCTGGCCCTGTGGGTTCAGCCAGTGCTGGTGACACCCCCTGAGTGGGTTTTGTCTTTGCCTTGGCTTTGTGTGCAGAGAAAGCAAAGCACGGGCTGGCCCTGCCTGCAGACACACATTTCCATTGCTGCGGGGGCCATGGAGAGCATGCAAAGCCTCTGGACACCTGGGCACGAGCCTTGTCCCTGCAGAGCCCAGAGCATCCCCCATGCGTGGACAGGATCCCTCGCAAGCTGGAGAAATCCAGCTCAGTAACTCCTGTGACAGCTCCCACGGGCTCTGGCTCGGGGGTTTGTCTGGACAAGATGTGCTGGGACACAAACTGGACAAAGGGACAGTGGCAGATGGGACAGGGATCACATCAGGCAGGGTGGGATCAGCTTGGTCCCCACAGGAGCCTGCTTGGTTTGGGAGCATCCCCTTCTTGTTCCCAGCAAAGGCACAGGCACGGCTGCAGAGCTGCCTGACAAGTGATGAATTTGGCCCTGGCCTAAAAATGTCAGCTGATGTTCTCCTTCCCCATGACAAACGTGCTGGGGTTTGATGATAATCAAACTAGGGGCAGAACTCACAGAAGCTCCAAACACAGACACAGCAACCCAACTGTCCAATAAAATTTTAACCCTTGATCATCCTCTCTTTCAATAGATAGTTTGTATTTTTTCAAGACAGAGGAAATAGAAATTCCTCCATTTCAAGTAGCTGCCGTGTGGCCCAGGCCAGTGGTGAGGCAGAGACAGCTCAGAAGCTCTGGGGGAGGGTGGACAGGGCTGGAAAACCTGGAGCAAACAGCATCCAACCCCTCTGGAGCACCAACCTGCTACCCCAGCCTGGAGCTGGTGCACGGATGAGCCTCATCCTGCTAATGAAATAATTGAACATGATTGCCTGCCCTACTCGGATCATGGCCAATACCCATCACAGAAACCTCATCCACCAGGAGATTTATTTGTTGAGAGAGGGAAAATAACAGCTCAGGTCTGCTGCCAAACACAGCCCTGGAGCTCGTGGGGGTTTGCATGGAGTGAACTGGGACCAGAGGGCAACAGGACCAGTCCTGGGAGGCTCAGGCTCCTGCTGGACTGGGGGTGATGGTTTGTTCTGGTCTGATGTAGTACTGAGGGTTTAAAAAAGGCTGGATGGGCAATGTCCCAGTTCCCATTGTCCAGCTCTGATTAATGGGGTTTGCTCCCTGCACCCTCATTACCTGACAGGGGGGGAACAGCTCAGCCACTCCTCAGGAAAAAACAATGAGCAAGCAGAAAGAGAAAAATGCCTACAATAGACCTTTGTTAATAAAATTCATGACAAGGATAATAAATGAACCTTTCCTCTGCTGTTCTTCCTGTCCCAGAAACCATCCCTTGCTTTAAAGCACCAGTGAATTTCTTCTCTTTTCTAACACCAAGAAGGTTCACCTGCCTGGCACAGCAGGATTTTTTCCCAGCTTGGAGCAAAGTATCTGAATCTGATCCCAGGGACCAGAACCATTTTCCCCCTCTTATTTGCCACTTTCACGTTTTTGCCAGCCCTTCCCTCTGGCAATGTGCTCCCACCAAAGAGAAGTTGGAGGATCAGAGCGTTTAAATCCATAGTACAGGATACATTTAACTGGACAGGTTTTGCTTTAAACTCAAGTACCCTCCTGGGGATTCATTACCAAAATCCATCCACTTCCCATTTGTTGCTAATGGGAGGGAAGATGAGTTTTGAATAATTAAATAGTGGCTCCTCTCTGCCTGTTGCTGGACAGAGCACAGGATGTGCTGCTGCTCTGCCCCTGCTCCAGGATCCCAGCCCAGCCCCTCTGGTAACCCTGCAACCCTCCTAAACTATCTGCAATCAATCCTGCAACCTCCTTAAATCTTTACTGACTCTCCTCTAAACTATTTAGGAACCCTACAAAACCCCAGACTATTTACAGAAACACAAAATGTGCCGGGGTTTCACCATCCTCATCATAAATGAATTTCTTCCTTACATCTAGTCTAAATTGACCCTCTCCTAGTTTAAAAACATCATCCCTGTCCTGTCACAAGCCTTACTAAAAAGTCTGAATCCCACAGGCTCCCAGCCAGCTCCTGTTTGCAGGACACAAGCAGGATCCTGGCTGGGACATGAGCTCCCAGTGTGGATTCTGGGCTTTGCAATGCATCAGGTGCACATCAAACCGAGCACCAGATGAAACCAGACCTAAAACAAAAAAAAAATCACAGCTTAAAGCTCTTCCACACCCCAGCCTGGAGCTGCTGGATCTCTGGAGGGCTGGGCTGCCCAGGCACGTTGGATGGCACTCGCTTCCCCTTGTAAGGGCAGGGGGAAAAGTGATGACAAATTCCTCCAGTTAATTAAAAAGCGCCACTTCAACAACATAGAAGAGCTTTTGGACTAATTTATGAGCATTTATTCATTTTGTCCCGGCACAATCTCTGTGGAAATGTAAAATTCAGCTCCTGTATGATTTTCTCTTTGCATTGACTGGAAGGAGAAAGAACGAATAGATTCTGCTAAATTAATTATCAGCATTGATTTCTTGCCTTTTTTATATTTTTATCCCAAGACAGAGCCCTCAGTAACTCTGAAGGATCTCCAGCACTCAGGCTTGGAAAATTGATCTAGCAACTTCTGTGAAGCAGCATTTCCAAGCTCCCCTTCCTCAAAATACACTCTAAATGTTAATTTGCATGCTCGAAAGGAACCAGGTGATTTGTCATTATATTTGCCTCCTCTCCCAGATGTAGCTACTCGTTCCCTTCCTAATTGATTTTCATATTTAGATTCAGTTCTAGGGAAAGTAATTTGGGGACTGAATCGGGGAGAGAATTAATAGCTGACAACAAATGGGAACTTGGATGGGACTTCATTAGGGCCATCCGAGAGCCCAGACTGGGCCTCTCTTCCTCCAGCACTCTCATTTTCGTCATCTATTATAAATCATTACGGTGAAAAATTGCTACAGAGCAGAGACTCCTCACTGCTTCTGCAAAGCTGAGGCGAAAGCTGCCAGATTAGGGGGAAGAATATGCAAACCTTTGGAATAAAAGGCCTGCAGGGTCCTTCCTGGCTCCATTACTGGTGGGAGATCAGGTGTGCAGGACCAGGGGATCCCTGCAGCCACACCCAAAGCCCGTGGGGGTCAAGCCCAGCAAGGTGTGATGTGTGTCCCCAGGCAGGTGTCACTTTGGGATGTGTCCGAGCCAGGGAGGCGACAGGAGCCCAGGGAGGTGCCAGGGCTCTCCCAGCAGAGATCCCGTGTCCCAAAGGCACCCAGGGAGGTGCAGCCACAAAAAGCAGCAGGGAAATCTCCTGGGATAATGGCATCCCAGCCCTTTTACAGCTGGCAGCCACAGCCTGCAGCTCCCTTTGCCCACGCAGGACACAGCAGTGCTTGTGTCCCCTCCCTGCTTGGGGACCTCAAAGCCAAAGGGATGCTCGTGGTGGCCAAATTCCTGGGAACTTTGGCTGGGGGAAGCCTGAAGGCCAAGAGCCCCTGGTGCAGCTGAGCCCTCCTGGCCCAGGGACTGCTCTGAGCATCCCAGGGCAGCTCCCCGGGGATGCCACAGCCCAGGAAAGGCTTTGGCAACCTCATCCATCCCGGAGCTCTCCTTAGCACTACTTAATTAACAGCCAGGAGGGTGCCAGGCAGGGCAGCACTGCTCCAACTGATGGGAATCAGCAAAGCAGAAGAAGTTCCCTGCCTTGATCAGCTCAGGGAGCTGCACTTCCGTTCCATTTCCACTTTTAACACCTGAATTTTAAAAAACAAAACCATGCCCAAAACAACCCATCTTTTAAGGAAGAACTGGTTTTTTTTTTTCTACCAGTACATTTCATTTTAGGGCTGCTCCAACCCTGACTAACTGGAGAAAGTTTCATCCTCTCTTCTAAACACAGTTAATTCTTTTATAAATTAACTTACACAGTGTCACAGTACATTACCTCACCTTGGAATATTTTTATTCTGAACTTGCCATGGCTGATGCATGGAACAATGCGTGGATTTTCTCTGGGGGTGTTTTACCCATAATGTAACTTATTAAAATACAGCTGACTGCAGAAGAAATAGCACTTCTTCAACAGGGCCCTGGTTATCCAGTGAAACCCAGATAATCAAGAGTGGTTTATGGCAAAACTGTTAAATCAGCAGCTCTGGTATGGACTGGCTCTGGGATTTCCTGCAATCATTGGAAGTTGCCAGGCAAGGTGCCATGGACCTCCAGCTGCCTGGAGAGCAGGGGGCCGCAGGAAGGGCATGGCACAAAGGCACCTCGAGGGGTGACAACTCAGCTGAGCCCTGACAGTGACAATGTCCCTGCCCACCTGCTGTGGCCAGGGAGCTGCAGCCGCTCCAGTGGCTGCTGTGATTTATTCCAGCATTTTATCCCTGGCTGTGAAACGCTGTTCGTTTACAGCAGGGGCCACGAGGCAGAGCAAGGCAGGTTCCCTTCTGTGCGTGTTTGCTCTCTCCCCTGTGCCTGAGCCATGAGCACGGCCCTGGGGTCTTTCCACCTTTCCAGAGCCAGGTTTCCACATTTCCAGAGGAAATTGTTGAAGAATTCTTGTGTCTAACTACCCTGTGAAGAGAACTTAGTAACACTTCATATGAAGCTGAGAGCTGCACACTAAAGCAGAACAGAAAAAAAACCCTTACAACTTAAGGCACCAGGAGAGTCCCGGGCTCTGCACGCACGGGCTGAGCTCGCTGTTTCTCCGTGCTGAAAAACCCCTCCTGGCTCTCCTGCACCGCCCGCAGCCCGGCCGGGGCGGGAGGCAGCCGGAGGGCGGTCAGGGGTGCCCGGTTGCTGCAGGAGAGAGGCCAGCTGCCCCAAGGATTTCATGGGAATTCCCCCTGTGTTCATCCCGCTTGTGCCAGAGCATGAATGCATTGCAGTCAGAAACACTTCGGGCCAGGAAAATCCTTCTTTTCACAATTCTAATTGTGATTCAGGGATGTGAGAGTATCTCTGGCCGGGATGATACTGAGGGGTGTTGGTCCCAAGCCTTTATTCAGTCTACAGGATCCATGGGTAGAGGTCAGGATCTAAAAGGTTTAAATCTGGCAACTGTGGTTATGCACGGGAGGCAAGTATATGCAAGACAAGACTGGGAACAACAAAAAATTTGGCAACTTCAGGGGATGGTGAGGGAGGTAATCAGAATAGGATATCGAGTAATGAGCGGAGCTACCCATAGAAAAGCAACCCGAATTAGTGTCTCAGCTATTCCTACAAACAGGCGTGAGGAGATCTGCAGTCGTTCAAATGAATCAGATTATGGGTGTAATTTTACATTGGTACAGACTGTTGAGCTTAAGTTTCATCCCCTCTGCCCCGGCAAGGCTTGGCTTGAACCACCCCATCCAGACCTTTCCCTTGTACTGATTATCTCTGCCCACAGCTCCCTGGGACCTCTCCTCCCGTCTTTAATAAACAGTCCCTTTTCCTCCCGTGGCAAGTCTGCCCAGAGTCCCCAAGGCCTGATGGCAGGAGCTCCCGGGACAGGGCAGTGCCAGGGAGTGGGGCAGCAGCCCCTGCTTCCCAAATCCCTTCTTAATTTTGAACGATGAACACTTGAAAATCTGACCCGAGGTGGCTGTTGTTGAGTCATCCTCTCTTTAATTGCTTGCAAATATTGAACTGTCTCGCAGTGTGGGCTGTAAATTACCAGCAAATAAAGTGTGGAAGCTGTTTTACAGCTAATATATTGTTTCTTGGGAAAATTTGGGATTAAATGGATCTTCCTGCTGAGCTAACAGCCCCTTTCCCGGGGAATTAGGCTGTGTGGGTGCTGGGATGGGGGTTGCTGACCTCTTGCTGGACCTTGCCTGCCCCTTGCAGGTAGGAAGAGCCATAGAGGGTGGGAAAACAAAAACTGGAGGCATCCAGTCCATCTGCTGTGACAATGTCGGTGCCACTCACTGAGAGCCCCAAGAGCGCCAAACACTATTTATCAATATTTCCCAATACCCCCTAAGGTGAGTATTTCTGAAGATTTCAACATGAGGGTTCATTAAGTGACTTGAAGTGAAAAAAGAAAAAAATAATAAAAGCTGCTGTTCAGCAGCACAGATTTCCCCAGAGGCTTCTGTTATTATCGTCTTCCCAGTTATGAGTGATTTATTCTTAATGTTCCTGGCTTGGCACACACTGCAAATCATTACTCCTGTTGTGAATCCACCCCAGCTCTCCTGGAACAAGGGGACACAGCCACCACAGGTGCCAGAATCCCTCTGCCTTCCCCAGCAGCCTCCAGGGCCTGGGCTGTCCCTCTGCTCCCCACAAGCCCAGGGCATCACCCCTTGCTGATGTCTCTTAAGCCCCAGTCCCGAGGAATTAAAAATTATGGCAGGAATTTTTGAGATGGGGATAGAAATTGGAGGTCTCTGCTGCAGGGTGGGGAATTATTTGGGGCAGCTTGGTTCATCACATCCACAGCTGTGAGCCAAGTCAGGCAGGATTCCTGCCAGCAGCCAACCCTGCCAGGAAAATCTCCAAGAAAAGCCTGCTGGAATTGCCCCCAAATTTAACCTCATTTATTAATTCCCACCTCTGGACTCAGAGGGCATCTGTCCATCACCAAAATGCATCTGTCCATCACCAAAATAGATCTTAAATTAATTCCCACCTCTGGACTCCAAGGACATCTGTCCATGACTGAAATACACCAGGGGAAGGTGGTGGGAATTGTTTGGGAATCTGAGGAAAGGGGATGAAAAGCAGAAAATAGCAGCCACCTCTCTGGAGAGAAGCAGGACACCTTCCAAAACAGATGGTGGCCAAGCAAAGGAAGGAAAAGGTGCCTCCCTTCCATGCCCTGGGCTGTTGGTTTCCTTTCCAGGCACAGGAACAGATGAATTACAGGGTTATGGAGCGGCTCAAGGCTGAGCCACTGCAGCAGGGAAGTCCCAGCAAGGATTTGGCCCTGGCACCAGCAGGTGACAGCTCAGAACCACAGCAGGATCTCCAGTCACATTAAAATGAAAAATTTCCAAGCATGAAGCGATGACTCGGATGTGTTTTGTGTATGACTAACAGAAAATTAGATTTCACATTGTTTCTAGATCATTCTCATAGTCGCCCTGGAAGGAAATGGAAGGAATTCTTTGAAGTAAAGCGTCCCCTCTCAAGGAATCAAGGTTATTTCAGGGGTTTATAACTTCCTGTTGGCCATCAGAAAACAGGAGGCAAAACCCACAGCAGCCCAAATCAAACATCCCCCAAGCCACTGTGTCACTCTGATTATCTAGAAAAGGCAAATTAAGAGTTAAAAAGTGCTACAGCTTTTTCCCAACCTTCCTCCATAACTCCACAATGAAGGATAATTTATTGATGAAGGCACTTGCTCTGCAAACTAAAATTAGCAATTTTTTTTTTTCTTTCAATATGTGCAACCTGAAAATTCTCAATAATCCCAGGGGCTGCTGCTGGGGAAGGGATCCTGGGCAGGTGTTGGGCAGAGGTCAGTCCTTCAGGCCTTTCCACAGCAGCTTGTGGCACAAAGGAGGATTTTGCAGGCTCAGACAGTGAGTTTTGCTACATTTCAACTCCAAGTGCTCTACAACTCCCTGAAAGGAGGTTGCGGACAAGTGGGGTCAGTCTCTTCTCTCACATAACAAGAACTAGAACAAGAGGAAAAGGCTCCAAGTTGCACCAGAGCAGGTTTATTTCAATATTAGGAACAATTTCTTCATGGAAAGTGTTGTCAGGCATTGGGACAGGCTGCCCAGGGCAGTGGTGAAATCACCATCCCTGCAAGAGCTCAAAAAATGTACAGCTGTGATGGGAAGGAACATGGGTTAGTGGGGAGCTGGCAGTGCTGGGTTACTGGTTGGACTCGATGGGTTTAGAGACCTTTTCCAACCTTAACAATTCTGTGATTTCACCTGAAGGAGAAGTCCCCATGGTCTGTCAGTCCTGCGTCGCTGACAGCTTCGAAAAACCCTGCACATTCCCCCTCCTCCCCATCTGCTCCAGACACCTCCACTCGGGACTGCAGAGGGAAACCACAGCTCCTAAGACACACAGGGATGAATTAGATTTACATTTCTAAAGGATGATAGATGGAGAGACTCTGGTTGTTTTCTGCGGGTGCCCAGCCGGGCTGTTCCTCACCCGGCATCTCCTGCAGAGCAGTCCCCTCACCAGGCACCCACACCAGTGCTTGGAAAACGTTCCCACCCCTCAGGAAAAGCCTGGTGCTGTCAGCAAGCCACTTCCTCCACCAGAAATACCTGGAAGAGAGTAAAAGAAGTGGAGAGGAAGGAAGCTGTAAAGCAGAGGAAGCTGGAAGGCAATTCCCAACCTCGGCACAGCGACATTCGGGAGCTGGGAAGGCATAAAAGAGCATCTGGTCTTTGTTCACCCCTGGAGCCACAGCGCTGGCAAAGATGAGCAAGAACAATAAAAATTCCACCAGTCCTAGGTTTTCCTGGATGAGTGTTCAGGCTTTTCTCAGTAAGAACTCTGAATAGTGTGAAAATAATAACAGAAAATACTTTTGTTGTCTCCAGGGAGGAAGATGCACATAAAGTGGGTTTTCCTGGCTGGGTTGTGCTGGCAGCAGCCCTGGGTACAAAGAGCTGCCACCCTAATTCCAAGAGCCACCTTGAAGGAACACTGGAAGGAAATGTGTCCTTCCCTCCTTCCCTCTCTCCTTCAGCTAATTTTGTATTTCTCTTTCTGGCTGTGCTGCAGAGTAATGAACGTGGGTGATTTGCCATCAGATAAATTACACGCCATTAGCTGCCTGTTTAGAGACCATATTTCCTCTTTGTGATGAGAGCTCAATATCTTTCCAATGAGTTATGACTTGGAGATCTTCTAGACCTGGACTGTAAGTACCAAGCAATTACTGTGCCATAATTCCAGGGCGTCATTCCAGGGCTGTTTCACTCCCTGCTACACAGAGTCTCTTAAGCCTTTTCAGGTGGACTGGAGGAAGCTTTTCCAGGATTAAAGGAATGCTTTAATGGCAGCAGTTTCCAGCAGCTCCCTTTTCCCTTCTCCTTTCCATCCCCTGCCCAGCGGTGCTCAGTGAGCTCCAGGGTTGCACTTTGCAATAGGAGTGGGTTGGAAATCACAGGAAAGTGGCCAAAATCTGGTGCCTACACACAAATTAAAACCTGGTGCTGCTGTCCCATCGTGCCCAAGCTCCCCTGGAGGACTGGCACAGCCAAACATCCCAGCCCAGCAACTCCAGGGATGCAGCCCTTCACTGCCCTGCTCCCACAGTGCTGCGTGCCAGCTCCAAGGGCAAGGACCTTCCTGCTCAGGGCCACCTTCCCTGGTTGCACAGCAGAAAGAAAACCCTTCCTTCCCTTTAGGAAAAGCTCTTTGCCCTGGGACACGAGTCCAGGCCACATTTGCATCTTTAATAGAGGTGATTATTGAGCTCTGAGCTCCCAGTCGAGGCTGGAGCTTGGGGTGGTGGAACCTTCCCAAACCCTGCTGGCAGCAGAGTCAGGAGCAGGGCCCTGCTCTGGCAGCAGCCCCGAGCACCAGCTCCCAGCAAACAGCCTCATTCATGGATGATGGAGAGTGTTAATTAAGAACATTCCTGATGAGCAATGAAACACCAGAGCAACCTCTGAGGGATGAATGGACGGATGGCTGGTGAGCACCACAAACTCCTGATTCACCAGAGCCACCCTTACAGTAAAAATTATAAAAATGAGCTAAACTGGAAATTGCCTGATTTTCTCTCTTTTTTATTTTTAACAGCTCTTCTCACTCCTGTCATCACTGCACCATCAGGCCTTGGACACTCCCAATACAATCCCAAAGGTATGTCCCTGACAGGCTTGGTGGGGTGACCCCACCTCTTCTTGGCTGGGGAGCTGCTTGTTTGAATCAAAATTGTTCTGTTCTTCTTAATACTTTAATCCCAAGTAAAGGACCCCATTCTGACACAAACCAGGTTCAGATTTGTCTCTCTGTTTCCCTTCTCCAGGAAAAAAAAAAAAAAAGAAAAAAAAAGAAAGAGAGGATTATTCTTTGCAATGACTTTTTTTTTGAATGATCAAGTAACAGCACAAACCTACAGGAGATATTTCAGCCTCCCAAACTGCTGACGTTGAAATGTATCCAGGAGACCATACTGTGAGTATTTGAAATAGATCAAATAATCCTCGCTTCGCAAAGCCAGATTTTTCTGTCCCAGGCCCCAGGCAGGTGGAGTTCAAGTGAGTTTCGATGGAGCATTAATAGTTTGTTAATGAAGCCTCGCCCGCCGCTCGCAATCTTCAAAGCCACTCTTGTTTTTGAACTGTAATTGTCCACTGAGAAATGACAAAACAAACAGCAATTACACTGGAAAAGGGGTTTTTAAAAAAATGGTGCCAGTAGGACTGAAGCTCATAAAGCGGCGTTAGTGATATATACACATGAAACTGCTGCCAGTTGCTGGAGAACTGGAAGCACAGAAGTGCCTTGTTTTCCTGTTTTCCTTCTTTTGCCTTTTCTCGTTATTGAATTTTTGCAGCGGGAGCGATGCCCAGGGATGGAGGCAGATGGTGCCTCTGCAGCCAGACCCACGAGGAGCTCCCAAAACATCCCGAGGTTGTGATGGGGACCGGGGCTGCTCCTCTGGCATCCCTGAGCTCACTGGAATGGCATCCCTGGAAATGCCAAATAATTCCCCCTCACCCAGAGTGCCCAACGGGGCCATTCCGGCATCAGCCACCACAGGATGTGCCCCGAAACAGCTCCAAAAAGGAGATCTCACCCACCCTGGGGGGGTTTTTATTGGCACGATGCACAGAATCCGTTATCTTTATTAGGATGGCCGTGTCCCTGTTTATAGGCAATCCGTGGAATTCTTTTCCTTGAGATAACAAAGCCCCCCGGATCTGCCGGGCAGAAAACTGCTGATAACGGCACAGGGCCATTTATTTTGTGTGGGATTGTTACAGTGAGAACTCCGAGCAGGCAGTAGTGGGCAATTACTGTCGGCTCTGACCTGCAAATGGGGAAAAATTCCCCTTCCCGGGAAGGAGAACGAGAAGTTATGGACTGGATTCAGTGCTGTGGCAAGGCAAATAATAATAATTCTCTGTGCCTGGAAAGATTGGGGGCTGAAGTGCTCCCTGCCTCCTCTGCCACAGCTTTCCAACTTTATTTTTTTGAGCGTTTCCAGTTTCAGAGTGGTTTCTTTTTACCTGAAATGCACTTTTTAAAAAAAAAAATTTAAAATTGAGTTTATTGTTGAGATGTACCCTCCTGTAATTTAAGTAGCTTGTATAAAAGCATCATGCAGCACATGGGTGCTGTCAGCTCTATAAAGAAGCTTTAAATTCATGGAAGTTTTAGTGGCTGAAGGGGTGGATCCAGCACCTCCCAGCATCCCTACCCCCTGAAACTGCAGGCAAAATAAATTCCTTCTGCATTAACATTTCTCAGTAATTTAGTCATTGCAAACCCTAGGAATTTGGGATGAGGAAAAGTGGGAAAGCTCCTTTGCCTTTGCCAGCCTGCAAATAAATCCTAAGTATTATATTAATTTTAAACCCATAAAGAATATGAAAAGTGGGAACAAAGCACTCAGCTCCCTCCTGGTGGATAGTGCTTGTCTTGTTTAGGAAATCGGCTTTAAATGCATGCTCAGATAAGTTAATTTTTTCATCTGTAGCTAGCACATTTTAAATGGTTTTATTTAACTAATAAAACCCATTTTTGATCCTGGTTTTTGGGCATCTTAAATTGAAAACTAGTTTCCATCCAAATAGACCATGGCACACGGTGTGAGTCCAAAGTTAATAATCATCTCCTAAAGAAGAAATGCATCATTCCCTATATTATAACATAATAAAATGCAAACACAAAGAATTGCTGTAAATGTACATTAAGCTACATAATTGCTTAGGTAACCTCCCACACACAGAGTGTTTTCTTCTATTTAGCAAAACAGAGGAGTTTTAGAAGCATCAAAGCTGCAGGTTGGTGGTTACCAATAAAGAATCAAGTTATGGGAATAAATAAAACACACAAATGAGAAACAAGATTAAAAGCTGGTAATTTAAACCAAACTTTCTGCTTTGCTCATTCAAATCATCATTAAAAGAGGTGGCTGAAATAAATCATCTCTGGATTTTTCAGCTTTCTACTCCTTCCGCCCCAGGAAAAGCTTGGGAAGGGTGAGAGGCAGCCCTGGCACGCTGAGGGATGTAGCTGGAAGTGGTGGGATGTGGTGGGACGGTGTCAGGGGGTCTCAGCATGGTGCTGGATTAAAAAACCTAAATTACAAGTGCCTAGAATGGATTAAAAAATCCAGACGACAAGAGCCCAGAGCTGCCCAGGTCATTCAATCCTCCCCAATCCCAGCTCCATCAAACACCACATGCTTGGAGAGGCACTTGTCCCACAGCTGTTCCTGAATCCCAGGGTCAAGGAGAGAAAGCTGGGCTTTGGGGAGAGCCAGGGGCACAGAAAAGCAGCAGACTCGTGGCTGATGCTCCATTTCACTGCACATCCTGGGGTGTTCAGGCACTGAGGGGTGGCCCAGAGCCCTGGAGGGGAGGGATGGGATCCTGGGCTCCTGCACTCACCGAATCCATCCCTTCTGAGCTTTTTATGGGTAGGATATGCAAGTTTTGTAGGAAAATGTTGACAGGGATCCTCCCAAGCAGGCGCCCCACAGGCAGGATGAGGTGAGAAGGGGCAGCAGCTGTGTGCCAGCCCCATGGCAGTGTCCCAGCTGGAAATCCATCCATCCTGGATGGGAGATGGACCCACCTTCCTGCTGCCATTGCTGCTGGGATGCTGTGAGGATGCACTGGGATCACAAAGCCCCAGCATCACTTATGCCAGGGCCCCCTGGCTCCTGGATTTGCCACCACTTGTGGGTTTCCCACAGCTGTGAAGAGGTGAGGGCTCCACATCCCTCCATGGCAGGCTCCCCTGGTCCTCCCACTGCTCTTGAGGAAGAGGAGTCCCTTTGGAGTAGATAGAGAAAAGGCTGAAGAGAGGATTTTGGATTTTAGCAGGACCTAGGCCAGCCCAGAGGGTGTACAGGGTCATGATGGGGCACCTCCCTGCTGGCTCCCTGCTGGCAAAAGGAAAAAATCCAATTTCTTCCTGGCATTTCTGGCTTAGAGTCGCTTCCAGAGCACAGCCCTGCTCCTGAGCAAGCCAGAGCATCTTTCTTTCATATGAAACAGAGAAGCTCAGAAAAATATAGCAATAATGTGTTGTTTTCTATTCCACTGCTCTGCAAGGAGCCTCTGGGGATGGCAGAGAAGGAAAGGGACCTCAAAATAGCGTCAGACACTCTGTGCAGTTGGAGAAGCTTTCCGGAGCACAGAAATCCCAAAATAGAGCAAACATTCCCCTTCCCTATCCCTGTTCCAGGGAAAGGGCTCGGGTGAGAGCAGTGTGAGGTGCCCAAAGTTTTTGTTTGTTTGGGAATAGTTCCCAGCACCTGCTGGGAAGAGGCAGGAGGCTTCAGAGGGGCATCTGCCATTGTCAGCCAGCTGGGAGACCCCAGGGCCTCCCTGGTCACATCCGCTTGGGAAGCGGGGACTCTTCAGCTCCTCCACCCTCATGTGGCACAGCCTCATGCCTTGGCATCGACTGCTGCATCCAAACAGGGCTTTGGCAGGTGCTGGGTGCGGGGAGAGGCAGTCTCTGAGCAAGTAACCCAGGCCAGCGAGAAATCCTAAAAACGCCACGGTGTCCTCAGGGAGAGGCACCCACATTCCAACAGCCAGGCCAGCTCCAGGAGCTGAGCATCTGCTGGGGTAACTTTGGGACACGGGGACCTTAGAGATCTTTTCCAGCCTTCAAGATTCCATGGCTGGCACGGGACTGCTCCAGACCCTCCCTGCTTGGGGACAGCCAAGGGACAGGGCCACCCATGCCCACAGTGATGCCTTAAGTTTTAAGCTTTTTTCCTTTTTCTGTTCTGCTTTAGTGTGCAGCTCTCAGTTTCACATTAAGTGTTACTGAGTTCTCTTCACAGGGCAGTCAGACACAGCAATTCTCTCCAGCTCAAGATCCAAGGACAATCCTTCCCAACCTCAGGCCCAAAGGCAGAAACAACGTAAAAAAGAGGAGGCCCAGCAAGGAGGATGGAACTTCATCATTCCAAGTGATGAATTGGCCAGTTCAGCTCAAGATGCAAATGGAGCAGAACTTCTCCAAGGGTGAAACCCCGTGCCCAGGCCCCTTTTCGGTGCCCATCTCGAGCCCCATCCTGGCAGGGCTGCAGCCGGGCTCTGGCATTGCCAGGCTGTGCCCTTGGAAGGCCTTGCCATAAATCCCTACTTTATTCCTCTCCTTTTGTCTGCCCTCTGCTCCAGCTCACACTGATCAGGCATCACCAGGAGTCACCCAGGGCTCTGTGCTGACCCCCAGGGCCGCTCTCCAGCCCCACTTGAAGCCCAGTGCCTGCAGTGGGACCACACAGAGCTGTGCCTGCCCTGTGCCCTCCATCTGCTCCCTGCCATGGTTCCAACAGGAGATCTGAGCATCTGAGCTTCATCCCTCCTCCTCATCATCCTCCTGCCCCCAGGTGAGAGAGGAGATGCCTCCAGCCAGCACAGGGAAAGGTGCCCTGTAGCCAGGGCTGTGCGTGGGACAGCAGAAGGACAAGGAGAGTCTAATTCCTTGTGCTGGAGCACCCAAGCAGAGATTTGGTGTCTGGGAGGGGTCAAAGACCCCTTTGCACCTCCCCAGGAGGGAGCAGAGCCCACAGCCAGGTCTCTGCTCAAGGAGCTGCTGCAGCTTTTGGTGCCTGCCTGACTTGGGCTCTGGCCACATCCCAGCTCAGTCATTTCCAAGTTCTTCCCACTGCCTTGTTAAACCAAACTGGGCATCAGTTGAAAGCAGCAGCACCAGCACCAGATGTCCCGGGTCCCTCACGAGCCTTGTTTGCTGTATGAGGCACCAGCTCAAGGCTTTCTTTGTCTTGCCAAGAACAAGTGCTAAGGCAAAGCACAGGCCTTGAGCTGCCAGGAGGTACAAATTGGCACCCCTTAACCATCCCCAAAATAACCCAACCTTGTTTGACATAACAAGGTGATTAAATCAGCATGAGAAATTCTGCTGCTCGAAGCCAACAGGACACGGGGACATAAAACGAGTTTCAAATCTCAGCTCAATTAGGGGAAGGATGCAGAGGGTTTTGGGGAGGGGGACATCTGCATGGGCTTCCCAGAGCTCACTGTGCCATGCCAGCAGTGCCAGGCTAGGGCAAACAGGGAGTCTGCATTTACCCACAGCTCCAAGGGCTGGGAAAACACAAAGATTGCCTAATATGCCTGATTCCACCCATTTTGAGCCCCCCAATTCATGACGGGGTGTGAGGACACTGCTGCCATGGGTCAGTGACTTGCCACCCCCTCCTACACCCACTGCCCACGTGTTCTCCTGCTGCCACACTCCTGCAGTAGAAACTGGCTGTGTTAGAGCTGCTGTTAACACAGACGGGATGGGCTCTGTCAGCAAAGAACATTTTGGCAGAGACTTTTTGCTTCTGCTTCACCAGGCAGGGGAAAAAAATAAGCCAGGAAGATGCTGCACAGCACATGGGTCTGGCATGAAGGGGAGGGAAATTGCCAGGATGGTGGGGAGCACCCACACAGCATCCCAGGCTGGAAGAGGAGAGCAGCTCCTCACCACAAAGCAGGAGAACATCAGCCAAGTATGAACAGGTGGGTGAGAGCTCCAGAATCCAACCTGCTCCCAATATCAGCTGACCCAGGAGCTCCCCAGGATCCCAGGGGACATCCCAGACCCCCAAGCCCTGCACTGCTTGGAGAGACCTTCAGGGCCCTGCAGGGCTCCCCCAGGCCACCTGCCCCCATCCCCCTGTGCAGACACTTCCAGCAGATCCTCGATGACCTTCACAGGGCTGTCTCTGCTTGGCCAGCTCTCGTCTCTGATGATTTGGAGCTTCTCTGGTCCCTGTCATGCAAATGGAGGGGTGGTGAATCTTTGGCCAGCATTAATTCACAGCCAGACAGTGCCGGGACTGACGATAACAAAGGGGTTTGAAATCCAATTGTCCCTAAACACTTTCAGGTGCTGCCTTTGCCTTTCTCTCTTCAGGCTTCAGGGACAAATATTTCCTCACAATCTGTGTTCCCAGCTCCTCTCACCTGAACTCTGGAGAAGGATTTCAGTCAGGTCCAGCACAACGCGTGGCCATTCGTCATAACATTATTTCCATTCATTTATCTCCATTCTGCCTTTTCAAGTCCTTTCCTTGCGTGCTGCTTCGGCCAAATTCCCAATTCCCTGAATTTATTATCACTATAAAATGGTTGCCTGCTCCACAGCATGACCTAGACACGCACCCCACTGCGATGCTTTAAAGGCCTTCGTCTGTTCCTATGGCAACTGGGAAAGGAGGCAAGCACAGCAGCCAGCACTGGGATGGATCCTGCATGGATGCTGACTCCCCTTCCCTGCTGCCAGGAGGCCACAACAACGCGGGGGGATCGGCAGTGCTGGAACAAACAGGGCAGGAGCACGTTTTCCTGGTGTTCTCTGTCCCCTGCTCACCTCAAGGCAGCTCTGCTGTGTCCACATGTGGCCAGGAGGATGTGGAAGGAGCTCAGTTTGTCCAGAGGGGCCCAGGCTGGAGCTGGGATGGAATGGAGATACAGGCACAGGGACCTGGCAGCCCGTGGTGACATCCAGCTGTGGCTCTGCTGGGCTGGTCACTCTGATGTCCACTCTGTTTGTGCTCCAAGTGAAACACCTGACACAAACCCATTCCCTCCAAAGCAGGCAGCTCTGCCCCAAAAAGCTGCTTCTGCAAATCCTTCAACCTGTTGATAGACACTGAGGCCTTTCCTTTCATTTACTGATGTTATTCTCTTTTAATTCTTTATTAATCAATTCCCACATCAGCCACTCCATCAGGTTGCCCGGGATCGAAGTGGAGCTGACAGGCCTGTAATTATCCAGGTCATCTCATTTATCCTTTTTAAACATTGGCAGAGATCTCACCTGGGAAATCAGCTGAGCAGATTCAGTTCTTGCTTTTGACACAGACACGATTTTGTTTTTCCTCCTGTGATGGGTCCCAGCCCTCAAGCTGGGGATCCTGTGGGAGCTGCCAAACCAGCACTTTGCACCTTGCCATGGGCACCATCACTGTCTCCTGCAGCATCCCAGCTTTCATTTAAAGCTGGGAAAACAGCAGGGAAGGGCTCCCCATCCTCTCTGCAGCGAGGGACTGGTCCCTCTGCTGCTCACAGAGCATGAGCTGAGCTCCAGGGAAGGCAGCTCTCAGCATCACCACATTGCACAGAGCATTCCCTGAACATCCCCTGCCCTGGGAAAGCTCAGGATGCTTTCCCCCATTTTCCAGTTTGAAAAAAGCCATTCAAAAATAATTCAAATTTTAACAAGTGGGGCGAATTGGATTATCTCCTTCTGGAAATAAGCCAAGGGGGGGCTACAGATTTCCCCACCCTGGGTGGTCCTGACCTGATGTCTTCATGTGGCTCAGGGTGACAGCACAGGAGCATCCCCACAGCTGGCCATGGCCATGGGCTCAGCCCCAAGGAAAAGGTGATGGGCAGGACCCCCCTGTGTCCCCTTCCTTCTGAGGGCAGTGACGTGGGACCAGGAGCCATCCCACAAGGATTCACAGCTGCTGACCTTTCCCTGGTCAATCCTGCCCAGGCTCAGCTTTCCCTGGTCCATCAAAATCCTCTGAAGCTGCAACAGCCTCCAAGAAAATGAGTAAAACAGCATTTGCAGGCAGCAGCCATCCGTGCTAGGGCTCCTGCAGCAGGTAACTTAGAGCACCTATAAATCTAGGAGCAGCATCTTCTGAGGCCAGGCTGCTTTTAACACTCATCAAAAGGCACGGGAAAAAGCAAAAGGAGATGGAGAAGAGAGGCAATCCTCTGGAGACAAGCCCTGGCTGCATGCAGGGGAGGCAGCACGTTCACACGCCCCCGTTGCCTCTGATCCAGCTCCCCTTTGCTTCCAATTTTACACTTAGCAAGGATGCTGCTTATTCAGGCAGAGCCTTGAGCAACTGGCCCAGGCCCTGGGCTCGTGCTGCAGATGGTGCAAAGCACTGGAGAGAGGGTTGGGAAAAGCTTCCCTGCCTTGGCAGCCACACGGCTGTGACACGCTGGCAGCAGAGAGGGGCAGAAAAGCCTCTCTGCTTTCCTGCCATCTGGCAGCCAGAGCTCAGGGAGCCAGGGCTGGAGGTGAAGGGGAAAAGAATTTCTCTGTTTACTCTCTTGTAGGAAGGAGGAGGAGGTTAAACTGGGAGCAAGAGCCCGTTTGCCAGGCTGGCAGGCAGCACTGAGCCACACTGGTGACCTGTGCTCACCCCTGCCAGAGCTGCTCCCTGAGGGCAGGTGAAAATGCAGGGTTCTTTGGTGCTGGGATGCGCTGGGAGCATCACCAGGCTCCATCCCATGTTTGTTAAAGCCCCTCTGGGAAGCAGCTTTATACCAAAGGATTTGTGTGGGATTGCTGCTCAGCAGCAGAAGAGTTTGTTCTGAGCAGGGGGATACCAGGGGATGAGAAAACACAGCATTTTAAAGCCCAAGGCTGCCCGGGGCTCCCTGGCATTTCCCTCTTGCTGCTGCTTTGTAACCCTGGTTTGTGCCTCCCAGCAGGTCCCCAAAGCACAGAGCCCAAGGGCAGCTGGACGTGAGGAGGAGGTGATCTCTCTGTGAGGGTGCTCTGCAGGGACTGCTCTGCAATGAGGGAAGCAGCAGCAAAGCCCACAGCAGCCTTTTTCCAGCCAGAAAAGCTTGGAAAAGGCAGCGGCCTCCAAGGAAGTGTTTGTGTGCAAGGGTGGCTGCACGGCCTCAAAGAGGAAGCTCAGCACTGCTCCAAGGAGGAGGCTGGAATTTGGGCCAAGGTGGGGATTGAGTCAAGTGCCCACCTTCCCCCCACAGATTTGGAGGCTCCTTGGGCATGGGAAGGGATCCTTGCTCCAGGGCAGCTTGGGGGGCGTGGTGGGGATGGTCCCTTGCAGCACATGGAGCCCCAGGTGTGCAGAGCCAGGGAGCCCGCAGCGAGCTGGCACCACGGTCACTGCAGCAGGGACACCTCCCACCGAGATTTCTGAACGTGACATTCCTGCCCGTGCTCAGGCTACTTCATTTTTCACCTCTCCTGACTCTGAGCTGCTTTCCAGCTGATCTTGGGGGCTCCCCTCCCTATTTACTGCCTTCGCTGTCCCCTCACCCCAGCGGTGGGGTGCTCTCTCTGCAGCAACACGAGCGGAGGGCTGGAGGCAGCACGGACACCTGAGGTGAAGGAAGGCCACCAGGACCCCCTTGGCAGAGCCCTCGGCAGGGGAGGGAGTGCAGGAGCACAGCCCAGCCCAGAGCAGCTCCAGCAGTGCCACAATCCAAGCTCAGAAAGTTTGCAGAAGCACGCTGGACACAGCGAGGACAAACACCAAACACACTGAGCGTGGCAGCCAGCACTTCCACAGGGCTCTATTCCCACACAGCACAGCCAAGCCCATCACATCACACCCAGGGAGCCCACTGCTGCCTGGAAGGCCATTGAAAAGCTTTGTTCAATACCTGCAGGGTTGTTAAAAAGCCTGGCATCGATTCTCTTTGCTCATCCCTGCCAGCCCCGACCTCCCAAACCCCCGGCCCTGGGATCCCTTTGTGTGGCAGCAGTTTGTGGAACACCTTCAGTGTATCCAGACTGTGCACAGGCACTTGCAGAAATGCCTTCTGAGCACACCTAGAGCTTGTTCACCACATGGGAGATGCAGGGCACAAACCACTCACAGGGATACTACAGCTGTGTGTGCCCAGCACTACCCAGCAAACTTCCCAGGAATTCAGGAGAGGATTTAATAGCTGCAGGGATGAGGCTGATGCGAAAAATAAATGGCCTTTGTTTGGTAGCTTCCTGCCACTTGTGGGAAACAAAGTGGTTTCAAACACCGTGGCTTTTAAAGCTGGGTATTTTTAAAATAAAGAAGTGAAGGAGAGTTCCAGCTGACGTTGGAGCAGCAAGATGAGTTTGGGAAGAGCTGGAGAAGGAGATGAAGGCTTTGGAAATGCTGTCAATCCTCCCACAGCATCACTGGGACAAACTGAAAGAGCCTTCAGCCTCACAGGGTCTGCATCACACAGCTCTGTGCTGGCCTTGGGTGGGGTGTGACCCCCATCAATGTCACCTCTCTGAGGTGTCCGGGTTTTGTGCAGGAGTACAGAAGATTTTGGGCAGGAGCACAGGGGTGTGTGGGGTGAGCATCACCCCCCTCACCTCAGGCTGGGATTTGGGGCAAGATGAAGAGCCTCGACCCCCTGCAGGCAGCTGCTCACCTGTGGAAATAGAGCCCAGCAGCTGGAGGAGGCATTTCCCTTATTTACAGCAACTTCCCAGGACCCCAGGGCAGAACTGAAAGTGGCTGCTTTTTGAGAAGCTATTTAGACCTCTACAGAAGAACAAACACCATCTCCATAAATTCCAGCAATGTCGAGGGCAGCAGGATCAGAGGATATGTCCTGACCGCGAATCCATCAATCTCTTCAGAAAAGAATCAATTTTTATGTGCTCGCAGCTGTGGGGATTATTGTTGACCTTGTGTGATCATAAATAGAAGGCACTTTTGGCACAGTCTCTGCTTTCATCTGGCTCCTCTTTCTCTTCCTCTCTCTCTCTCTCCACCTCCCCATTTTTGGAAGGTAACTGCCTACTTTGCACCTGCCTACAGCAACCTCCTTTGGAAACATCCCTGCATCTCTATCTGCTAAAGGCAGAATCCTATCAGAGAATCACAGAGTGGTTGGGGTTGGAAGGGACCTTTAAAGCTCATCTCATTCCACCCCCTGCCATGGGCAGGGACACGTCCCACTGTCCCAGGCTGCTCCAAGCCCTGTCCAACCTGACCTTGGACCCTTGCAGAGGATCCAGGGGCAGCCACAGCTGTGCCAGGGCCTCCCCACCCTCACAGGGAGCAATTCTTTCCCAATCCCCCATCCAACCCTGCCTTCTGGCAGTGCAGCCATTCCCCCTTGTCCTGTCACTCCGTGTCATTGGCAGAAGTCCCCTTGGTGTTCCTGGGCTCCATCTCCACCAGGGAATGCAGTGCTTGGATTCACATGGGCAGGAGAGGCCCAGGCGGGTGGTGGGGCACACAGCAGGGTGGGACGTGCCCCCAAACCATCCCCAGACCCATTTACACCTCCCCACAGCTGTGCTTTCTGCCACTCTGCACGCACAGATCCAGGGCCCCAGGCCGAGCTGGGCTCTGCAGTTGGGAGCTGTTGGAATCTCTCCCACAGCTCTCCCCTCCTGCCTCCAGCCCCCACAGCTGCAGGACCCCGGGATGCTCAGCCAGACCCGCTCACAGTCATCACTAACTCCTGAAAATTGGGTGAGCCAGGGCAGGGGGCAGCACGGGCCCCTCAGCCCATGGCTGGGGGCACAGAGCCAGCCAGCCCTGCTTGTCCCCTGGATACTCAGCCCAGGGCTGCCTTTTCCTTCTCCAGCACCCAGCCAATCAACTGAATAAACAAGGAAGCAGCAATTAACCCAGCCTCGCCATCAGCCTCCCAAATGGAAGCTCACAGCCCTCCCTGCCACTCCAGGCAGCTTCAGAGCACAAGATCACCCATAATTGTTCATCCTCTGCTCATCTCCACCCACACCTGAGCCAGCCTGAGCTTCCCAAAAACCAGGGATAGGCTCTGCCACAAGGCAGCTGGGGCAGGGCACTGCTGTCACACCTAGCTGTGACCTGGGGTTTTCCATTCTTCTCACACACGAGGACACTCCGCAGCCTCTCCCCAGAGCATCTCACCTCATTCCTGGGAGCATCAGAACAGCTTTCAGCTCTGGGATGAGCCACGAGGCTGCATCGTGTTTCCCACAAAGCACTGAGCCCTTACGGATCCCACAGGAATATGGCGAGGCACAGGTTCTGTGAAATTACTGAGGGGGGAAAAAAAAAATATATATATATACATTTTACAGACCCATCTCCTGCACAGGAAGGCAGGTCTTTGAAAGTTGGAGTGCCTTGTAAAATCTGGGTCAGTTTTGTGAGATTATTTTGAAGGAGTGGAAAATCATTCTGACAACATCAAACTACCCCGTTTTGGTATCTTTTTTTTCCCCTCTGAATAAAGTGCCTTGGAATGACTTTTAGTTCTTTATAATCTAGTGAAGTTAAATCAAAGTTAGACCCAAATAAAACGCCCCAAATGATTGGTGACAGAGCTGTGAACTCTCTCTGAGGAGCCACAGGGAGCAGCCGGGTCTCTCACCAGGCCAGCACTGCCACAACTCATCAAGCGAGACACTTAAATCACCCCTTCCCTCACCCCTGCTCCTCCTTTAAGCCCAATTCCCTTCTTTTTCCAGGCCAGCAGCCATCACCCAGAGAAACAGAGGCCAGGGAGTTGTGTTCCCATCTGGGAACCACCGATGGCCTCTTTATGGGATGGGAATGAGAAAATATTTGCGTGATGGAAGAGCAGCATCCCCAGCACGGGGAGGAAGCTGGGTACACCCTGTCCTCAGCAGGAGGCACTGCCCTGTGCCCCAGGGGATGGTCCTGCTGCCCCACCACGGCCACAAGGCCCCCCCACATTGCCAGCACGTGCCAAAGTCACCACCCCACGTGATGAGACCCACTTGGGGACACGAATCTGTGTGACAGCAGCATCACAGTGTGACAACCCTGGGCATCACCAGGATTCACTGCTTCAGGGGAGATCCCAGCTGGATCAGCACCATCTCCTTCCCTTACCCACCACCCCTCTTTCAGGAGTGACCCCCATTCAGTGCTGTGACCTCCCCTAAATAAAGCTTGAGCAGAGCAAGGTGGGGCTTTGGGCAGAGCGGTGGCAAAGGGGACAACAAAGCCACCCCATGGGCAGGGGGTCATCCCAGACCCCTCAGGGTGGGCAGGGGGTCACCCCAGACCTCTCAGGGTGAGCAGGAGGACACCCCAGATCCTTCAGAGGGCTGCAGGGGATCACCCAGACCCCTCAAGGTGGGCAGGGGATTACTCCAGACCACTCAGAGTGAGCAGGAGGACACCCCAGACCCCTCAGGGTGGGCAGGGGGTCACCCCAGACCTCTCAGGGTGAGCAGGAGGACACCCCAGATCCTTCAGAGGGCTGCAGGGGATCACCCAGACCCCTCAAGGTGGGCAGGGGATTACTCCAGACCACTCAGAGTGGGCAGGGGGTCACCCCAGGTCCCTCAGGGGGGCTGCAGCTGCCCCATCTCTGTGAGGCCCTGCTCCTGCAGAGATGCTGGGTGCTCCCAGGGCCACTCCCTGCAGCCCCCTCCCCGCACGGCTCATCAGGCTCTGCGCTGTGAGGACAGCAGACAGAGCAGGTGGTAATTTCATTTCCCTTGCAAATGAGTCCACGTTCCTTCCCCATCCCCAGCACCTCATCAGCAGAGCCGTCATCCCCACCCCACTCACTCCAACTCATCCCCCAGCCCTCACAAAGCCATTCCCATCTCTTGAGGAGCCCTCGCTGTCTCCTCACCATCTCAGTGCACACAGGTTTGCTTAACAATGAAGTTATTGCAGTTAACTATTAATATTAACAAGAACTACTTGCTTTTCCAGGATGAGGATTTGGCTCCCTAAATCCTCATCCAATGCCAGCTCCTGAAGTCCATCGGCGTGTGGATACATGGCTTAGGATGGGATAATGCAAAAGGGGCCTTATGTGGAAAAGGGGCTTTGTGGGTGTGGGAAAAAGGCTGAGGTGTGAGATGTGGTGGCAGGAAACTGGAAAAGCCCAACAGGTCCCATCCCAGCACAAGGGCTCCCCAAATCCCCACCACTCCTCACAGGGAATATTTTATCCGTTTCCCCATCCCTTGCCCTCCTCCATCAAGGCTTTCCCAGCCCCACTGTTACCCCATGCAGGGTGGGGGTCCAAAATCAACCACCCAAATCCACAAGCTCTGCAAGGCTCCAGCTGTTTTGCTGTGTTTCAGCAGCCCCGGGAGCTCTCCTGGTGTCCACAGACCATTCCCCAGCAAAGGTGCTTTAAACTGCACCGTGCTGGAGCAGAGTAATTAAAAGCAAGCTGAAACCTTCCCGGGAAGCTCAGAGCAAAACTCAGGCTGTGGAAAACTCCAGAAAACAGACTGGGAGCTCCTGAGTCCCCTCCTGGTCAGGGGATGGGTGCAGGCACTGGGTGGGGCTCACAGGGGGTGATGGTGTCACCTGCCCGGGGCATCAATTCACATCCCAGCAGTCACTGACCTCCACGGAGCTGTGATCCTGCCCTGCCTTGGCTGGGAATCCTGTAGCAAATAGAGAAGCAGCCATTTAGGGGGGGATTCCTTCTCTCCCCCAGAGCTCTCCTCACCCTGACCCAGCCCAGCCCATTGATGTCCTCCCCACACCTCTGCCCTGGATTTTTAAGGCACAAGGAAGCCCTGTCCCCAGCCCTTCTCCCTGCAAAGCAGATGGGGACCAGGAAAAGCCAAGAGAGCCAGCAGGATCCAGCCTCACTTTCCTTAATTTCTGTTGAATAATTAAACCCTGGGAAGTTAATACTTTCTGCTTAAAAAACACCAATTCCAGTGTTTGTAATTACTGTTTTATTGAAGCATTAAAAATTAAAGGGCATCCTGAGGTTACAGTGAACATGAGAGCTGTGTTCGACTCCTGCAAGGACAAACGGAGCTCTTGGGCACCAGCCCAGCCCCTCAATCTTCCCCCAAAACTTGGGGGTCTGCACCACATGCCCTGCCCAGCCCAGCCCAGGCTGGCTCCTGAGACTCAGGCTGAGGAGGGGACCCCTGAGAGCCCCCAAACCATCACCCCTGAGCGTGTCAACACCCCCCAAACCTCCCCAGAGGGCACAGGGGTGGGGATATCAACTCACAGAGGAGCCTAAGGACCCCCAGCCATCCCTGCTCCCACAACCAGGGTCACCCCAGAGCCCCCACCTGCAGCAGCACAGCCCAAATCTCACCTCTAACAACACCTTATAGGCTCCAGGTGCTCCCACCTTCCCTGCACCATGGAATGGGCTCATTGGAGGCCAGGCTGGCCCCATCCTACTGTGTTCAGACCCCTGGGAATAGGGAATAAGGGAAGAAAGGTCCTTTTAGTACCACAGCTGTGAGGAAATCTCCTCTCCTCCCCTCGGTCTCATGAGCTCCCATCCCTTTGCCCTCAATTCATCCCACCCCAAGTGGAGATAGTCTTGGGGTTTGCAGCCAGAGCATCTGCTGGCCCTGCAGGGCACGTCTGGGGTGGGAGGATGCCTTGATGTGGGGCAATTCCCCCACCCCAGAGCACGGGGATAGGGCCAGGGCTGTGTCCAACCAGGCAGGGTCACAGCAGAAAATAAAGGGCTGGAAATGCCAGAGGGTGGTTCCATGCTCGTGGAACGGGCAGGTTGGAGAATCACCAGCCCTGGGCAGGTGCTCAACACCTGCATGGGGAGGATCCCTCTGCCAGCTGCTGGCAGGGAGGTGCTGCTGGATGTGGGGAAAAGAGGGGAGGGGACACAGAGCTGCTTCTCCTGCACTGGGGGTGTTGGGCAGGTGACCCTCAGACCCCACCACCCCACATGTGCCAGCCAGGGCTGTGCCAGCAGCGGAGCTGGAAGGGCCAGAGGCATCCTGGAGTGTTTGAAACTGCGTGGCACAGGGAGCACGGCCCGTGGGAAGGGTGACAAAAGCCACCTCGGTCCCCACTGAGGACACCTCTCTCTTGAAAAGGAGAGGCCCAGCCCGGGGGTGTCGTGGCCTCTCCTGTTTTCCCAAAGTCCTATTTCAGGAAGTGAAACAAACACAAGACCCAAACAGGAGATGCTTTGCTGGTTCTGGGTGGGGAGGAAGAGCAGTTCAGTGCTGTTCCCATCACCTCAGGGCTGCCAAGGCAAGAGCATCCCCCGTCCCTCCTGCTGCTCCTGCTGACCCTCATCCCAGCCCTGCTCTTCCCTCCCAGCCTCCTCCTGGGAGATTCCTCGTGCTGCAATTCCCCCCTCAGCTGCTTTAGTGTTCTGTGCAATTCCCAGGCCTGCCTGCTGGCAGTTGTGTGGCTGAGAGCCCAGAAATATCCAGCAGTTCTGTCCCCACCACAGTACTCCAGTCTGGGCTGCTCGGTTCCCCAGTTTGGGGACTCGTTACTCCAGTTTGGCCCCTGATAACCCATGTGGGGACACAGTGGGGCTCAGCCCTGCTCTGGAGCATCCGACTGTCCCAGCCATCCCATGCCACATGGATCACCATCCCCACCACCCGGGTACCAGTGGGGTGTCCCATAAACTCCCAAACTGGTTTCCATGGCACTCAGTTTCCAAGTCTCTCAACAGTCTCCATGGCAATAACTCTTCTCGCTCCCCATCCGGAGTGCTGGGGCACTGCCAGGGGTTCCCAGAGCACCCCAGCAGCTCCCCCAGTTTCCCCAGCAGCTCTGCCCTGCCAGCAAACCAGTACAACCAGTACAGCTCACTGCACCTGCAAGGAGCCTGTCGGGTGCCTGAGCAGCCGGATGAGGCACAACCTTCCTGCAAACTCCATGAGAATCCAATTTCCTTCCCTCTGCCCGCCCCTCACTCCCATCCCTGCTGGTTTCCCACTGCTGTCTGCTGTACTGGGGCTGCCTGGCAGGTACTTGGCTCCCTCCCAAGCCGAGGGTTGCAAACCATCCCCGTGGTAGCAGAAGGAGACAAGCTTTGTAAAAGTGACGCACGGCAGATGCAGATTAATTTTATTTTACAGTCCTGCTGAGGCTTTTGAGCGAGTCACCGATACGGGACTAAAAATACCACCAGGGGCCTCAAGTTTTTATTTTTCCTGTTTAACAACACTTATAACAAAAACACCCAGTCAAAATAGCAGCTACACAACTGACTGAGCCCCTGGTGGGCGATGGAGGAGCTGGGGGCGGGCAGGTGAGAAGGCTCTGCCTGTGCCAGGGCAGCTGGAGGAGGAGGAGGAGGAGGAAGAGGAGGAGGAGAAGGAGCATCACCCTTCCTCTGCAGCAGAACAGCCTTCCAAGGAAGATAACCCCGGGATCTGCGGTGCACAATCCTCTGCAGCTTTGGATAATGCTGAGCCAAATGTAAGGAGCATAATCCTGTATTTTCTGTGCTGCTCAATATTGGCAGTGTGATTTTGTCAGTGAATTTCTCCTTTCTGGGGTATTTCATGCAGCTTTGTCTGACTGCTTTGATGCATCCAGGACACTGAGCATCCAAGATTCCCTTGTGGCCATGCTGGGAGCCAGCCTTTGGGGAGAAGCCTCTCCAGGAGTTCACCTTTCAGCCTCCTGGCCAGTTTTCAGTAGAGCATTGGCAGCATCTTTCCCAGTGCCCGGGGAGGAGTCAGGCAGGTGTGGGGATTTTACATCCCATGGCTCCGGAAGCAAATTCCCCAAGGTAACAGCAAAGGTGTGTTGGGATGCTCCCACAGGAGCTTCATGAGCAGGAGAGGGGTGCAGGGAAGAGCTTTAGGGGTTTTGCTGGCTGGGATTTAGGGAGCAGGAGTGAAGCAAGGAGGGCTTGGAGCCAGGGCTGGACTCAATAGTGAGCAGCCCCTGGGATCCGAGGGGTCCAGAGCCCCTGCTGTGATCCAGAGCAAAGCAGGAGGAAAGGGCTGAGGCCACGTGGCACTGCTTGGCTGACGTGCCCAGAAAAAGAAGGACAAGCAGATGTTTTCAGACAGGCTCTTTGCAGCAGAAAGCAGCACTGGGGAGGTCCCTGAAATGTCCCTGCACTTTGGTTTTCTGGTAGGAACCTGCTCAAACAGGAGCACGAGCAGCCAAATTCACGGCGTTCTTGGAAAAGTGGTGACGATGAAATTCAGTCAGGGGGTCACTGGGTCACACAGTGGCGTCCTCTCACCTGTCCCCCATCCTGGGGAGCAGCAGGTCGAGGGGCCCAGAGCCAATCCCTTCCCCCAGGGGCTGCCAGGGTGGCAGCTCTGGTGTCACTGCATGTCCTCCCCTTTCTCATGCAGTGAAGAGAGATAGTGCAGTTGTGGCTTGGGGGGAAAGATGATTAACCATTATAACCCCAATTACAGCTCCTAATTGGGATTAATTTGGTCAGTTAATTAAGTGTGGAAATCCGTTGCCTCCCACTTTTCTTTTATGAACTCCTTGCTGCCAAGCCCAGTCCTGGCCAGGTGTGCCACACCTGGGCACAGCTGGAAGGGCAGAGGACTGTCACTGCTGTGTGGTGACACAGAGACTGTGGTGGCACTGCCACTCCTGGTGGCAACCATACAGGCTACACGTTAGCACCCAGCCACTGGCACCGTCTGACCCAGATGCAGAGATGGCAAAGGGTGGGGACAGGAACTGAGGGGGCTCAGACCTCGGTGCCAAACCTCAACGAGCCTCTGCAGAGGGACAGGAATGTCACAAGAGCCTGGGGACAGCAGTGGCCAAGGAACATCCTTCTTGCTGATGGCCTGAGGGTCTGGTGGCTGAAGAACCTTGCAGGTAAATCTTTGTTTACCTCCTTTATTTCCAGGGCAAACCATGCGAGGAAATCCCGGTGTGGCAGACTTGGTGAGAGCAGGGGACGGGGGGGCAAACCACGCCCAGGGGCTCAGTGGGCAGCAGAGGTGTAGGATTGGGAATGGCAGGAAAGGGAGGAGCAGCAGTTCCTGTGCCCAGGCTTGGTTCAGCAGCCAGGGCAGCCAAGGGTGCCTTTCCCTGAGGAAAGCGTTGCTGGAAGTACAGACCAGGATCTGCCCACCTGCAGCTTCTGCAGGAGAAGGACAGGGGTGGGTTCCTGAGGGTCCAGAGGAAACCACGGAGATGCTCCAAGGGCTGAAGCTCCCCTGCTCTGGAGCCAGGCTGGGAGAGCTGGGGGTGCTCACCTGGTGAAGAGAAAGCTCCAGGGAGGGCTCAGAGCCCCTTCCAGGGCCTGAAGGGAGCTGATAAGAAAGATGGGAACAGACTTTTTAGCAGGGGCTGTTGTGATAAGACAAGGGGTGGTGGTTTTAAACTAAAATAGGGTCATTGCAGACTGAATATAAGGAAGAAATTATTTATAGTGAGGGTGGGGAGGCCCTGGCACAGGGTGTCCAGGGAAGTTGTGGCTGCCCCTGGATCCCTGGAAGTGTCTAAGGCCAGGCTGGACAGGGCTTGGAGCAACTTGGGATAGTGGAAGGTGTCCCTGCCCAGGGCAGAGGGTTGGAATGAGATGAGCTTTAAAGGTCCCTTCCAACCCAACCCATTCCATGATTCTGTGATTCCCATCTGTCCCAGCACTGTCCAGGCCTGCTGTGCTCCCTGTTCCATGTACAGACCATGCCCTGCTCCCACTGCTGCACACAGCCAGACAGCTGGCAGAGCTGCTGGAGCTCCCTATTATTTTTCTCAGCACTCTCCTGAAAATTAATTAATTCAATTAATTCATTAAATAAACACTCCTCCATGCTCAGTGGCACTGAGCCAGCTGTGCACGGTGTCAAGCTGCAAGAACATCACCCACTCCCAGGCTGACTTTCCAGGTCCCAGCCCCCGTGATGGCAAACTGAGGGAATTTGGGAAGGAATCAGGGCTGGAGAGTGAGGGGTTGCAATGCACCATTCAGCAAAAAACTGCACACAAAGCTCTGGAGTGGCTGCATTTCCATGCAGGTTGCGAAGTCTTCCCTTATTTCTTAGTGATGCTGTCAGATGCTTTGAATCCTTAGATGAAAGGCACTAAATTAGGACAGATCGTTATTTCCTGTTTTCTGGTTTATATTTAGAGAGAAGCTGATACCTCTGGCAGCTCTAACACTAAAAGCAAACTTCTCTCCTGTTTCTAACTGGTCTCTACTGGGAGCTGAGCACTAGAGGGTGAAGGGTTGTAGGAGCCCCTTGAGAGACAGAGAGGAGATGGGCTGAACACCCACCAGCCCCTTTCCTCTGGCATTCCAGAGCCAGCAGCCAGGTGTGGGGAACGGACACTTTATTCATTTATTTCTGCCCTCCTGATGCCCTTTGCAGGCAGCAGTGCCACCTGTGCCCAGGGGCCCTGGCTGGAGGCCAAACCCCACAGAGCCACCAAACCCTCCCCCAAACATTCCCCTCCCTCCCCATCATCCCCAAATTTAATTTTCCCTGCATTCCAGAGGACCTGGATGCCGAGGGCTGGGTTCTGGCTCAGCCTCCACGCTCCCTGGGCTGGGGGATGTCCCATCCTGGCCCCTCCTCAGGCTCTGGCAGGAGAAGCTGCTCCCTCAGCACTTCTGCTCTGGTCTGGGGATGGCTCTTGGTATTTCTCCGTCTGCCTCGGGGAATAATATTGAATGGGCCTTATCTCTCCCGAGAAAATATCGATCCCGAGTTTTAATGGCTTTCCACTAACGAGCCACAATGAGTGTCGCTGGGCACCACTGCTGGAGCTGATAAAAACGGCAATGCTCAGCCCCACAGCTCTGAAAAGGAGTTTCACCTCCAATCCAACTCCCTTCTACAAGATAAAATAAAATAAAGGATGAAAAAGAAAGAGAGAGAAAAAAAAGGCAGAAGGCTTTGCTGCTCTTTTCACCCAGTAAGTCTGAGGACAGATTTTCAATTTGTTCACTTTCTTTACAGCTCTGGATTTGCCACAGGGAGGGAGAGACGAGAGAAGGGGACAGGAGATTAAATGCTTTCGTTTATTTTGGGAAAGTCATCCTAAAGGGGGAAAAATAATATTAAAAAAGAAAAAAAATATAGGGAAAAAAAAAAACCCCTGACATCAGGGAGACGGGAGTCAATTAAAGCAAGACCTTGAAATACACGAGGCAGCAGCGCCGAGCACGGGTCCATCAGCCATCCCTGTCAGGCAGCCGCGGCTCCCGGGGGCTGTGTGGCAGCAAGATCCATCACCTGGGGAAATAACCGCGGTGCTTACATCTTCAGCAGCTCCTTGATCTGCTGATAAACCCGTTAGGGGAAATAAATGGGTTTCTCCTGCCCGGACCGTCCACATCAGGGATGCGATTCGCCGTTTTAGCCAGCCGCTGATAAGCAGAGGATCAGGAGGGAAAAGCTGCTTTAACGATTTGCTAATAAAGCCCCAGATAAGAGCCGCACCATGAGCTCTCCCATCACGGCTGGGATTTACAGCCCCCAGCGCTGCTCCGGGCCGGCTCCGCAGGGCAGGGAGCTGCTGCAGGGACAGGGGATGGGATGCTCTGAGGGGACACCAGCGCGGGGACCACCCGTCCTCTGCCCACAGCCCCCTGGCACCGGCACGGGAAGGGTTTGATGCCATCAACATTAAAAACGGGGCGGGGAAAAAAACCCAAATCAGCTCCAGAAAAGTTCTGAGTGGAATTACATAGGAGAAGAGTGAGGCTCAGAAACATAAATCGCCCCTGGCTTCATTTCTAGGTAAGGAAAATGGATTTCCAGAACAATATCATTCTTTTGACACGCCTGTCCTGGTTTCACAGCTGCCAGAAAACAGGTTAGGAAAAAAATCCAAGCCATTCCAGGAGGCTCTGCTGGCTGGATGCCACCAGAGATGCCATCAAAAGGTGCAATTCCCACCCTGAAGGGACCCCAGGGGCTCCCCACGCACCCACTGTGGCTGTTAAACCAACTGTCCCATCCAGCAGCATTGCAGAGTGCAGCTGACAGCTCATTTCATTTTTGTTTGCGTTTATTCCTAGTTCTGACACCATTTTCCCCTCTTTCCCCCCTCCCAACTGGGGAATTTTTCTTTGCAATTAGCTGTGGGAATTAGAACCCCTTTCATATGGCAGTGGCTGCTCTGCTTCCCTTCAAATCTCTTTCATGCTCCTGCTTAATAAATTGTGAATTTGATGTTTGTATCCTCAGATCTCCCTTCCCAATGAAAATGTGTGCTGGCCAGGGAGACCAGGCTGGAGCCCTGCTCAGGAAAGAGCTTGGGAGGGCAGTGGGATGCTCCAGTGCAGAGAAAAGCATTTTCAGGTGACAAAGTCCCTTCTCTTTCACACCAGCTCCTCCAGGAGCTGCTGCTGACCCAGCAGCTCCATTCCTTGGTGCCACCGCCACATCAGGGGGCCACTCTGTCCCTGGCACACACGCACACCACACATAACAAATATTTTGATGCCAATTCTGCACCCAAAAGTGGTATTAACGTCCAGCACTGGCATTCCCAAAGCAGCCCAGCCTCCAGCTTGCTCTGACATGGGATTTTACAGACCAAGGCCTGTGGGATGAGGCAGGAGGGGCTGCCCCAGCACCCACACTCTGGTCCCTGTTAGATCCAACATCCACGAGTGCTGTTCCATCACCAATGGGCCAAAGGAGAAGCTTTTTGCCCAGGCAGCCCCTGAGCAGGACTCGGTGCCCACTGACAGGGCAGAGACACGACAGGCAATAGCAGAGCCTCACTCAGCCCCATCACCCAAATTTACAGGCTGACTTGAGATCCAGCAAGGTTCCAGACAGATCATTATTTCCCATGACAGTGGCAAAGGTGAGCCAGCCACCTTTTAGTTCAGCCTGGGGAAAAATGCTCCTGCCAGGGGATAATTGGGGCTCTCTGCAGTGGGAGGCAGCGCCGGACTGCTGAAAGGTGAAGGCTATTTTAAAAGCAGCTGAGCAGAAACGGTGGAAAAAGCTGCCCAGGGAGCTGATGTGTAACAAGCGCTGCCTCACGAGGCATCCCAAGCCTCTTGGTCTTTAAAACTTGCTTAGATCTCCTATAAAATCCGGTTTTATTTGGTTTTTACAACCCTAGGAAGTGAATTGCTGGTGGTTCCTGCTGGCAGACCTCCCGTGCCTCTCCCAGGCCAGCTCCTGCCCACCCAGCACTGACAGCAGTCTGTGCCAGGGGATGCTTTGAGGCTGAGATGAAAGGTGCTGTGGAGAGGTGCTGCTACTCAGCTCTGCAAAGAGAGGCCTGTGCTGCTTTTATTTAGACACACACTGGCTGCAAGACACAAAAATTACTTAATCAATCCTTCCCTCGGCTGGCGTCACAGGCAGGATGGAGGCTGCCCACGCAGTTTGGAGCTGAAGATGATAAATTGCTCTGGGATAACGGCAGCATCTCCAGCTCATGCAGGGCAGGATGTGGCCAGGCTCACACGGGGGGTGCCCAGAGGACTCAGCACCCTGTGGTGTCCCCAGGGACACAGCAGGGACATGGCGAGGGCAGCTGGGCTCTGCCCGATGCTGCAGCACAGCTGAAGGAATGGGAGTTTCTCCCAAAACGTGGCACGGAGAGGACAGGCTGAAGGTGCCAGGGGGTGTGGCACAGCTCCAGGGAGTGGCTGGGTCACAGGGCAGGGCTCATGCACTCATCCTCTCACTGCTCTCCATCAGTCCCCGTGAGCCAGAGGGGACAATTCCACCGGGGATCCTGCAGTGACAGTGCCAGCTCAGGCTGCCACCCCACCAGCCTCCCTCACCAGCCAGGCCAGGAGCAATTCCAGGCAGGGAAGGGCTGAGAAGGAGTTTCCAGCCCCCAGCTTTCCAGCCACACGTTTTATGGCATGCAGGAATCTCTTCATCAAATGCTTCCCAACAGCAGGAGGGCCAAGCACCAACCTTACAGCAACACCTTGCCCTGGTGAGCAACCCTACAAAAACAAACCAGGCCATCCCAGGCAGCACCAACCCAGCCAGGGGACGTGCCAGGAGGGAAAACATCGGCAGTGGGGTGGAAACCACCCCCAAAGCAGGAGGAACAGCACCAAGGAAAGTTGGAGAAGAAAAAAATTCTACGGAAGATGGTTGCTTGGAGCTTCCCTCTTGCTGTGCTGGCAACACTTGGGGCACAGAGAGTCAGGAGGGTGCTCTTCAGCTGCTCTGCCCTCTGGGAGTGCCCACCAGGAATTCCTTTGGGTGCTGCAGCACATCCTCCCCTCTGCCTGCTCACCTGAACCCCGAGCAGCCCCTCTGCCCTCACCACCACCTCGGACCATCCCTGGGGGGATGTTCAGTTCCAGGCATGGCCCAGCAGGGTGAAGAGCAGTCTGGAGGCTACCCTGGGATCACTCTGGGCATCTCTGCCCTGCCCAGGGACCAGCAGCTTTCCCAGGTGCCCACTCCAGCCCCATCCCACCCTTCACTGTCCAGCCCAGCCTGGCTCTTCCTGGCTGTACCAGGGGTGCAGTCCCCTGTGTGTCCTTCTAACCCAACCACCCTCCTTGTGCTTTGTCCTCCCCCAGCTCGCCACGGCAGTCACCAGCATCCCCCCAGTGCCCCTCCCAGTGCATCTCTGCCCAAGAACTCCCACAGAAGGGCTGGGTGTGGATTCCCCTTTAATTTACCACTTGTCAGGGGGAGGGTTAAAAAAAATCAATAAATAAAACAACTTAGGGTGCTCGAAGAAGATGAAAACCCTGAAACTGCAGTCTGCTGGTGGCTTGTCCCACTGCCAGAGGAGGGGAAGGGTGTCCCCAGCCCCTCTCTCCCCACCACCCCATCCCAGTGCCACCAGGTCCAGGTGGGTTTGGATGCGGTCGGACGATGCTCCTCGGGAAGAAAATGACTCCAAAGCTCAGGACGTGGTCATTCACAGCTGGCTGGTGGATGAAACAACCCCCAGAGCCTGACAGCCCCGGCTCACCCGCGGGGAGGGAGCTGTCCCAGCTCCTCGGCCGCTGCAGAGTTCTGAGGAGAAGCCCCGCGGTGCCCGTGTCACGAAGGCGGTGGGGACGCGGCGGTCACACGCAGTCCCTGCACAGAGCCACCTGTCCTTGGCGGAAGTCGCGGCAGGGGCAGAGGCGCCGGTACTTGGTGTTGTGGCCAGCACAGCTGAAGAGCAGCGGCTCCTTCTGGAGGTAGCACTCGCGGACGTTCTCGGCCACCGCGGGGTACAGATGGTTCATCTCGTACTCGGTGCTGTCACACGCGATGCTGAGCCTGGGGGCCAAGGCAAAGCTGGGTCAGCTCAGGTGAGGGGCCTCCCTGGGGGGTCACTGAAGGGGTTTTGTCCTTCCTGGGGAGGTTCCGTCGCTAAGGGTGGGCCAGATCTTTGCTGGTCTGTGTTTGCCACCGCTTGGCTGCAGGTGAGTGCTGGTCACCAGCCCAACACGCCACGCAGGAAAAGGAGAGGCTGGCAACTCAACCCTGCAGCCCAGAGATCGCCCCGACCCACAGATGGCTCCGGATCAGCCACAAAACCCCACCCGAATCTTAGGAGTTGGACTCGTTGATCCTTGTGGGTCCCTTCCAGCTCAGGATGTTCAATGGCTCTCTTACACCCCCTTGCTGACCAACAGCTCTGTCCACTCTCCATGGACACCTCATACTGCAGATAACATTCCCTGGAAGGGACAGGGGATCAGTCAATGCCCACATGCTCCCTGTCAGCTGGGATCAGCCAGAAAGCTGGGGTGGGCATCAGCAAAAGCCCCAAGGAGCAGCAGAAATGCCCCGTGTGGATTTTAACATCCTCGCCTCCCAGACAGAACAGCAGCACTGGCATCGCCCTGCCACCAACCCTTCTCAACTGATGAGTCTCAAGCCAGCTCATTTTAAGGTCTGGAGGAGGACGTGCAGGGGGAAGGAGTGAAAGCCAGGCCCCAGCTGTAATTTATCATATAAAAATGTCAGTGGGACGCGTGGTGCCTGCCTGACCAGCGTGACAGCACCGGCAATGCTCGCATTTTAATTGCCCAGAGAGCAGCACGGAGCCCAGTGGCAGATTTATACTCTATTAAAACTTCACCGCTGTGTGTTCAAAATGCAGTTTTATAGAGAGAGACGTTAAAAAGGAGAGAAAGGGAGAGAGCATAGGGGAGGTGGAGAGGAACGGGGTGGGAGAGAGGCAGAACCATGCCTGGAAACACTGCTGTTGCCTGCTGAGGAGTGAAACTGGGCCCCGCCTGCACTGCCTTGGGCATGAGGGCTCATCAGCAGCATTTTGGCAGAGAGAACAGGAGGAAAATGGGTGCAGAGGATGGGGGCAGCAAAGGGAACATCGTCTGCCTGGTGGCCCCCCGTAAGCTCACTGAGAAGGCCCCAACTCACTGGAGAAACACCTCCTCCTTGTTGAGGAACCTGAAGAAGGTGGGCTCACAGACCAGCCCGTGCTGCCTGCACGTCTCCGTGCACGTGTGCTGGGGCTGTGACAGCCACACCTGCAGCGAGGCCACCGGGGGCCACGCCTGGGGGGCCCGCCCGGCCCGGGGGGACCACACCAGGTGGGTGGCGTTGGGGGACAGGGCCAGCGGGCTCGGAGGGCTTTGCATAGCACGACTCTTGGTCTTGGGAGACGGAGGAAGAGATGATGCGGTGCAGAAATCCTGGTGGGAGAGAAGATAATGGGTCAGTGCCCTGAGGTGTTAACAGTGGGGAAGGGAGGCTGCTGGTGGCTCAGGAGGACCCTTGGGATGATGAGTTTGCTCGTCAGGTTGAGGTCACCTGCATGCATAGATGGCATCTCCTGCTGTGGGGGATGAACCTCTTTTTCCCTCACCTCTTCTCCCAGTGCTGCCTTATTCTCTGCAGCAGAAAGGCCTTCACCCAGCCCCAGCACCCCCAGGTGTCCTCCAGAAACCCCCAGGCTGGTCTGTGACAAACCTCACCCAGCCCCATCTGCTGGTGCTCTCTGCAATCAGGGCACTGGCTGCACAATGGCCGTGGGAGAACAGGGATGTTCCTCAGGGAGAAGAGGGAAAGTCGGCCATGAGGACAGAGAGGGTTCCCCAGGGAGGACAGGGATTCTCCCCAACCTGGTGCTGAATGTAGGCGTGGATCCGCTCCAGCATCCCCTCGCAGGTGTACTCGTAAGGCAGGTAAGGGTCCACCTGTGCAGGGCAAGAGCAGAGCACAGGCAGCAGGTGGGGACAGCCTTGCCCTGCCCCTGTCACAGCAGCACCTGGGCATGGCTCTCCCACCCACCAAAGCCAGCAGGGAAGAATCCTAGGGCTGGAAAAACCTCACAAGCCATAAAGTGATAGAGAAAGAGAGAAGAGTACTTTGGGTTCAACCTATTGGTGAAAATGAAATTACCTTGTTCCACTTTAGTCTCCCTTTCCTCCACTTCTAGTAAGGTATAAAATCAAACCAGTTTTCACCCAACAGGTCACTTCAAACTAAAGCATGAACTGTTCCAGCCCAAGAAACACTTCACAGCTGTGGGCAAGGGAGGAGCAATCTTAAAATACAGAGGGGGAGGTAGAACTGGAAAAGATGCCAAGCTAATCCAGAGTAAGAGCATCTCGGTTCTGCCCCGGGTCTGGTCTAGCATTCTCTGTTTCCCTGACCTCAGCACAGCTCTGCCTGCTCAGAGAGGAAGGTCCAGGCTCTGACCCACAAAACTGGCCAGTGGAAAGGGCAGGGCTGGGACTGGTTGTGCACAGTCCAGGGAAAAACCTCTCGCTTTTCCCATGTCCCTGAGGGTTTGCTGCCCAGCAGCACAGGTGTATCTCTGCAGAGTTTTATTCAGAAGGATTATAGGCAAAACCACCCGAAGATCATTAATCCAGAAAACACTGCTGCTTCTATTTTCTGAGCTCTGCACCTCCAAAATAGCTATTTCCTTTTGAAGTACCTGTCAAAACCAAGCTCAAAGGCTCAGTCTGCTGAGAACCCTCTGAGCATCTCCCTGCCATAAATATCCCACCTGAGATCTCAGCCAGGCTGGAAATCACAGCTGCTTCATCTAATTACAGATGTGCACGCTAATCAGGGCTGACACGGTGACAGGCACCAATCCTGCCTCTGAATTCCTGATGGGCTCCCAGTTAACTGGGGCAGAGTCCTCACAAAGCAAAATTGCCTGTCCCGGTGGTACAGAGCCAGTCTGGGGCTGCCTGGCACCAGTTTGAGGGGCACAAACCACCCTTTGCTCAGCATCACCAGTGCTCAGTCCCATCTCATCACTGCTTTCATGGGGGGCTTTTCCCAGGACCCCCTTTTGCCAGGCATAGTGCAGACATAATTCCAGAAACAACGCCATCCCCCAAAATGCTGCAGCACATCACACAAACCCTCCTTGTGCCTGCACCTGTATGCAGAGGTGATGCTCCAGGTGCAATCCCACCTCTCCACAGGCTCCCAAGGGCCCTGTGGGATCCCTGGGCATCAGGAGAGGGTTGGAGCCCACTGCAGCTCCTGCTCCTCTCCCCCCTCAGGGGGTCCCCCAAAGGGCCTCACTTCCCTCTGCTCCCCTCTCCAGGTCTTGTTAGGATTCAGCTCGTGCACCCAGGACTGAGAAAATGCCAATTTCGAGAAGATAATTGTTTAATTAAAATCTGACAGGCTCGGCCTCTTCTCGACAGCCACGTCCTTAAAGGCCCTCCTCACTCAGGATGTGCCCAGAGCCCTGGGAGGGAGGAAGTGGAGGAGGAAGGGGGGTGGTTCTGAGGTGGGCACCACTGCATCCCACTGCAGAATGATGCATGGGGTGGCACGAGAAGGAATAGAGGGGTTGGTAAGATGGAATTTTCCATCCTTTCCTCAGGTGGGGAACACAGAGCCAGAGCTTCCCAGCACCAGTGCTCTCTCCATCAGCCCAGCAGGGAGTTACTGGTGTCCCATGGGGCTGCCACCACAAGAGCCCTGGGTTGAGAGTCCCCAGCTGGAAGGGAGTATGAAGTCTCCTTCACTCAAAAGGAAAAGAAAGCAGGGGGGAAAGAAATCTGAACGTCATCAGACAAATAAGTAGAAAAATAATGCAATTCTGTGCTGTCACGTAACAGCAGGCTGGAACATTTTAACCAGCTATTTTCACTGTGATGTTTAATGTGCCGCTCTTTCAGGCATAGTCTGAAATGTATAATTTTCCATTATAGTCCTGTATGTTTGACTTTAATATAATGAAGCCTTCTCCCTTCACTACTCCAGAATATTGGGTCTATTCAATTGCTTGTGTGAGGGCTGGTTTTGACAATGGGAAAAGCTGAAGGCCCAGAAAATGGTGGTGCCTGCAAACCTCTCTCCTTCTCCGGCCTCTAATCCTGGATAACAGATGGAATCCACCACTGGGACAAGCCTCCAGCAGCACCTTTCCCAGGGAGACACCACTTGTCTCTCTGCCCCCTTCCCCTGTGCTGAGATTTGACCTCTGGGGTAGAGGGGTTTGGTGCTTCCCTGGTTTTAATTTTCCTTATAAACAGGTCAGGGATGCAAACCATCAGGGACACCCAGAACTGCTCCAAGATGAATGGCAGAGACACAGCCTGCCAAAAACCTTCCCCAGCAGCTGGAGGGTGACCCAGAACGGGTGCCACCTCCGAAAGGACGAGAGAGGGGAGCACAAGGGCTGTTCTTGGGGGAAAAAGCACAGATTGCAAACCCAAGCCACGTCCCAGGCATGATTCAGCTCTGCCTGCAGAAGGAAGAAGTTTCTTTCAGGCAGAACTAGCTGGGGAGGGACGCCGGCTGCATCCCAACTGCTCTGTTTGCACAGAGCCAGCAGCCAGCCCTGTGCTTGGGGAGCTCTGCCAGCCCAGCAGGAGCTGTGGGATGGCACAGCCTGCCCCGGGCTGCAGCCCTGGGGGTCAGCAGGAGAAATTGGGGCGCTGCACAGACACTAAAATATTGCTGACAATTATCAAAACCACCCCAGACCAAAGTAGGGTGAGCTTGTTGTGAGCTCGACCACACGAGAATTACTGCCAGGTCCATGAACCAGCTCCCAGATTCCCAAACAGGCTCCCAGCATCCTGGTTTCCATTCCCTGGTCCCCAGCACAGCTTCCACCTGATGGCAGAGCCAGTTTTCCCACAAGATCCCATACCCCCCAAAATGTCTTACTGAATTCTGGCCTAGAAGATGCAAAACATCTGTGGAATACGTGATTTTTCAATCATACAACAACAAAAAAATCCCTAAATAAAATCAATTTCAGGTCAGTTTTCAATTTCCAATGTTTTCACCCATCAGGGAGGGGGAAAATGTTGTGTTTCAGGTTCAATCTGTCTGAGTTGGTGAAGCAAAGGGAAATGCATCATTTCAGATCCAGCATTCCTTTCAATAAATTGGCAGGGTATTTCCAAACAAAGGCAGGCAGATGGGAAACAAAACCATAGCATTTCATTCCAGTAATTTTGAAATAAAATGTTTTGACAGAAAAAAAATAAATTGATGGTGGTTATTCTGAAACACAGACAAATTTATTAGATATTCCAATAACAGAAAACCCAATTTTGCCTTCAAGGGGAAAAAAAAAAAAAAAGGAGTCAGTAAAATAATTTCTCCAAACTCCAGTAACTGGCGGAAAACAGGAATACTAAATTGCCCAGCTACCTTCTTTCTGCTGCTCCTCCTGCTAATGCCCTTGTTTTCAATTCCTGTTGTAACAAACAGTATTTTAAAGACAAGATACCCATGGACTCCTGGAGCCAAAGCCCATAATAAGGCTTTTAAACCTGTAAGATAGGTCAATTTTTAGGCTTAATTGCCTTGACAGCATCTCTAATAAAGCAGACCTTTCTTTATTTAAAAGATAAAAAGGTAGGGGGGGGGAAAAAAAAAGAGGCTGCTGTAAGTTACTCACACTCACTCCCTGCTCTGCTCTGGGAGGATTTATACAAGGTCTTTAAAACCCCGGAGAGGTGAGTTGTGGATTAACTCCTCGGTGGGAAGGATCCTTCCTCTCCAGAGTGACCTCGTGTCCCAAAGCAAACGGGCCCTCAGGGACTGGAGTTGTTCATCTGAGGCAGATTTCGGACTTCCAGCAGCTGAGGGGAATTCCAGAGGCTGGGATGCTTTTTGGGAGGGGACCACAGGGTGGGGGTCCTGATCCCAGAGTGGGAATGCGGAGAAGACCTGAGACAGGACCTTGGTTTGGGGCAAAACGGGTGGGCACAGCAGCAGCACACTCCAGTGAGTGCCCAGTTCTGGACACTAGCTCATCCTGCCCAGTGCCTATCATGCCAATAAACCCTTCCCTAAAATCCTTTTTAGTTCTTTAATTTTTAACCACACCATTAAGCACCTAAATGACCTGGTGCACATCCAGTCAACACTGCAGCAGCACAACACAGCTGCCCAGGAACCAGCACAGCCCTTTTCCCATCCTCAGTCTCACCATTCTTTAATTATTTTAACAGCACACCAGCACCAAGCTCCACTATTAGAAAACAGAAATATTCTTCCCTTCTGTAAAAACTGAAAATTTCCTTCTCTCTCCCAGAACAGCTCCCAGCCTCCTGCCCACAGCAATTCCTTCACTTCAGGGCTGTCTCCAGCCCAGATGGTGGAGGGTCAAGCTCTGACAGCTGGCCTAGCAGCACAGCAGCAGGGATGTCATTATTTTTAATTTAATTCTAATCGAGACAGGGGAATGAATGTGCAAAACAACAACTGTTTTCCTAAGTCGGGTTTGATCAGCCTTTACAGACTCACAGAGAAAATGAGCATGAGGTGAAGAGCTGCAGGAATCACTCTCAAGGAGGTGAGACCCAGGGTGATGGCATGGCCATGTTACCTGAATCAGGTCCCCAAACTGCCACAGGCACCCACCTCTGCAGCTTCTAATGCAGAGAAAAGCAAGGATAACCTTTCTCTGACCAGCATCACACCTCTCCCCCAAAAATCCCACCCAGCACCCTGAGCCTGTGTTCCACAGCACATCCCTGTCCTCGAGAGAGGATGGCTCATCCCAGGTGAAGCAAATTGCCAGCAAAAAGGCTATCAGCACTTTCTTCTCCTCCAGGAAAACTGACTTTAATAATTTGGACAACTTGAAAGGCTCCTGCCACAGGGTGGGAGGTGAATATTCATGAGGGAGCGTTTCCAGAGCAGGGCACAGCAGGAGTGCTGCCTTCCCTGGCGTTCCCCCCTTCCTCACTTCCCTCACAGAGGCAGCTCCTGAAGTGATTCCTGTCCATTTGCTCCATCCAAAGGTAACGATCAGTGAAATGGGGGAAAGGCAGGCACAGAGGGCTGCGGCTCTCTGGGTGTATCTTTGTATCACACCAGCTCCCAGAACTGCTCTACACCTCCAGCAACCTCAGCCTCCCGCTCCCAAACCTTATCTCAGCCTCCCCTTGCTCCAGGTGTACCCTCAGGATTCCCAGGGCATCCCTCAAAGGCACAGCTCTGCCCTGGGGAAACACCTACAACGCCAAAGCAAAGTGGGAGCACGTGTGCCCCTGGGGCTGCAGGAAAGGACAAAAAAATCCAAAGGAGAAAGGAAAATAAATGAATGTCTGAAAAAGAGAGCCAGGCTGCAACATCTGCTGCTGCTTGTCCAAACCCAGCAGTGGGGAGGTCACCCCAAAACTGCTCCCAGCCATACCTGTGTCCTCATGATGGTTTTGATGGCAGCTTCGAACTCCTCGGAGTTGTTGTAGTCAACAGTCCACACGTGGGGCTTCCCAATGAAGTCTTCAGCATATGGGTGTTGGGAGGACACCTGAAACACAGCGGTGCCAGCTGGATTTGGCAATCCCTGCTGGAATGGCTGCTGCTTCCTGCTCACAGCTGGATGGCAGAGAGGAGCAGCAGCCTCACAGACGCAGTGGGGTTTAACCCACTGCAACAGGGGGTGCTGGAAGAAGGTTTCCTCTGAAAACAGCTGCTCCCCAGCCTCAGGATGATGTGCTATAATTCCCACTGGGCTGGGATGCCCCATTCCCAACAACACCGAGTTCCTTTTGCAGCCTGGAACATCTCCATCTCTAACACAGGTGCAATTTAACCCTGACCTGAGCCACTCTGTGGGTCTGGAGGGTAAAAACGCACCAAAGCAGGGAAGGTCTGGGAAGGCATCACATCTCCCAGCTTTGCCAGCTCTAAAAACAAGGCAGGGAGAAAATTTACTGCCACTGGAGGCTGGAAAAGTCTGGCCCTGGGAGAAAGCAGTGCTGGAAGCTGCATCACCCTGATGCCACAGGCAGCCCACACACTGGTACTCCACAGGTACTGACATCCTTGCTTTTCCCTGGGCTGCCCACCCGGGTGATTTTTGGGGATCTACCTCTTTTGTTCCAGCCCTGAGGTGCCTTTTCAGCCCTGATCTCCTCTGGGACGGGAAGAGAGAGGATGCTGAGCAGAGGAGGTGTTTTGGGGGCAGCACAAATCATCGCAGAGGGGCCTGAACCCCTGCCAGCTGGAGGAGAAGAGCTGTGTGGTTTATCCTCCTCATTGCTGTCCTTCCTCATTTCTTTCCCAGCAGACTGATCACCTCTTTCCCCTCAGGCACATAAACACCCCGAGGCATTTCACAGCCCTGGCCCCCCCGGCTGCTCCAGGCTGAGGTACAGCCACAGCCCCACCCGAAGGGCTGTTAACTCCTAATTCGGGGGGTTCATGGGGCAGTCGGGGGGGGGCCAGGACAGCCCAGTCCAGCTGCACAGCCCCCCCAGCTCTCTCCCTGCTCGGCAAGGGAGCCTCCTTGCACTGCATTATCCACTTTATTAATAATAAAAGAGGCAATTTTCTCAAGCCTTTAACTTTTAAAGAGTTCCTGCTCTATTTAGATTGAATTCCCAGCGATGGGCAAGCCTGGGAGGGATTTCATGGCCCTGCCAGACTGTGCAGGTCCTGGTGTCCCTCTGAGGGGACAAAGAGACGAGCAGGGGAGCATCACCCTGGGTTGGGAGCAGGCTGTGGGGGATCTGGGCTGCTGGGGAAGGAGCTGGAGGTCTGCAGAAGGCTCCTGCACCACCTTCTCCCTGGAAACCCCAAACCTACAGCAGAGCCCCGTGCATCCAAGGCAAATCCCCAAACGGGGCCCGATCTGCAGACATCCACAGTGGAAATCTTGCTGAAAATCAAGGAACCTCAGTGTGGTAGCTGCTCTCCAGAATGACCCAAGCCCTGGTTGTCTTAGTTGAGGGCAAATTTGGGAGGAAACGCTAAAAGGAGTCTCCTCTACTCAGCCAGTTTCAGCTGCCCCTCCCCCCCTACAGGTCTGGGATAAAAATCTCTGCAAAGGGGGGGGCTCCGTGCAGCCCCCACCCCACACTTGCCTCTCTGGACGTGGGCTTCCCGCGGAAGAAGTCGTGGTTGAGGGAGCTGTGGGGGGGGTTGAACCGGGCCTGCAGGAAAACGCAGCCGTTGGCGATGGCCTCCAGCGGGGCCGGGCCCTCGTAGGGGAACCCAAAGCCAATGAAGAGCTGCAAAGCACAAACCCACTGCTGGTCAGTGATTATCGCCACAGGGAAACCTCCCAGGTAACCCACCAGCATCCCCTCTCTGCTGCTCTACTCCTGCACACCAAGCCTCCAATGGGGTTCGACAAACTGGGCTCAAAATTCGCCCTTTTGCACCAACCACAGCCCAGTTTGCACGGCCAGGAGCTGCAAGTTCCCCCATGGTGCTCACAGCCATCACTTTGGGCCTGCGTGGAGCAACATTGCTTTGCCAAAGCTGTTTGGGCTGGTGAATCAGGAATATTTCCCCCAGGCACCAGCTGAAGGCAACAGGGATGCACCCACACCAAGAATCCTGTTTATTTTTATCACAGCTATAAGGTGAAAAAAACCCCCCACCCCACTCAGCAATAAAGGAATTAATGAGGAAGCTTTGTGCTCTGCCTGTGGACAGTCTGCAAGGAGAAACTCATGGGACACGTCTTGATCTGAAACGTGCCCTGCCCGGTTCCTGCCTAATGATCCTGGTTAATTATCCCAGCTGGGAGTGCCTGCAAGTCTGGGAGATGCAATGGGAGATGGGGTCCTGGGCTGCCCTCGCCCACCTTTGCCTTCCTCAGCAACTGCTGGAACTCGTGCTGGGGCAGCAGCCCGTGGTTCTTCACGAACGCCGGCACCTCGGGTGGCCTCTGTGTCTCATAATAAACCGTGCCATGGATCTCCATGTACTTGTTGAGGATGGCCAGGAACTTCTCCTTCCCCTGGGGAGAAAGGCAGAGATGTGAACCATACCAAAAGATGGGCCTGACCTCCCCTCCGTGGTTATGGGGGAGGTTTAACTCTCAAACTGCTGTCCCCGAGCACCTGCAGGGCTTCAGGCAGAGCCACAGCAGCGCAAAATCCCCACCCTCCCCTCCTCATTCCTTGGAAACACCTCCTGGACTGCCCCATGCTCCTGGAGAGCCTGAATGGCTGCAGGATCCATCACTCTGATCACCAGGTTCCTGCCTTCCCTGTGCCCTCCAAGGGTAACTTCCACTCTGGAGCTGCTGAATTAAAGGCTTCAGAGGGTTCAGAGGGAAGTCTGCAAAGACCAGAGCTGGCTAATAGCCTCTTATGCCAAGTGACAAGTTCCAAGGATTTTCTCATTCAGATTTAATCCTGTTTCACTACCTGGAAAATGAAGAGGGTCATCAATTTTTTTCTCTTGGAGGCTCCCCTCCTTTTGCTCCAAAGCAGCCTTTCGTTTTAACAATTTCTCTAATGCATAATTTTTTTGCTTGAAAAAACCACAAAGGGCCCATCCTGGATGCTGGATTTCCCAGTGCTGCAACAGCCCCGAAAAAGCAAAGACCAGGGGGAATACAAAATTACAAATGGGGAATTTGAGAAAACTCTGTATGTTGCCTTAAAGCCTCTTCAAATGCTGTCTTTCTGCCCTCAGCCATGGATCCCTAGACTTCTCTAAGGCTTTCCCAGCTTATTAAAACTTCAGCTCCTATTGTGAGCCAGAGGCAAGAAGTTCAGAGGGGTAGGAAATGAGAAATAAAGGGAAGGGAGGTTTAATGAAATATTTCTAGATGTTAAAACCATCCTGCTCTGGAGAGGGGTTTTGGTCCAAGGCTGGTAAATAAGCACCTGGCTTCAGAAGATGGAGGTGGTCTTTGCCTTTCTAGACCTCAAAATCACTCAAAATATGGAAAACCCCCTCTATTCTGTTTTTGATTTCATGGAGTGCCACAAGATGGGAAGAAAAGGCCAGGCAGCCTATCCTCAAGGAACCAGCCAGGCCCAGCCCCAGCCTCTTCACCCGGGAATAAATGACCCCAATTACACAGTTTGGGGAAAAGTGATGTTGTTTGTGAGTTCTGACTCAAAACAGCAAACGCCTGTAGCAGCCAGGGTGCAGGGAAATGTCCGTTCTGAGGTTTTAACTCTCTTTAGTGCCTTCCCAAATTACCTTAACTAAGCTCCAAGGAAACTTCTGGATAAGAAAGGGCAGGGCAATAGCAGAAAATTAAGCCAAGATGTTACAGTTCTCCTAAAATGAGATTTAGTGGGTTTCAGTAGGGCTTTTAGGGAGCCCCCGAGCCAGGCAGAGGCAGGGGGGATTTGCTCTCACACCTGGGGAGTGATGGAAAACCCACAAACACCAGCAAAGAGGAGATGGTGTGGCTGGATCCGGGCTCACCACAAGCGGCCCTGCTAATTAGCAGCGACTAATCAGGAAAGCTGGGAAGGGGAGGAGGTACAGCCCCCACTGCACCAACCCACATCAATCCCAGCAGCTCCAGAGGACCGAGCCCACGTCGAGGTAAAATCGACTCCAACAAAACCTTTTCTCTCCCGAGAAGAGGTGCAGAGGCAAAGCCCAGCAGCAGCTGGTGTGGTACAGTACCTGCAACTGGAGCAGCCCCAGGCGATGCACAGAGGGAAAAATAGAAATAAATCAACAGACAATGAGAATTAGCTTCTTTTGACAGCCCTGGAAGGAAAAGCAGCTTGCTAGCTCTGGATAAGATGGGGGGAGCACTCACAGCCCGTCTGGAGATGCAGGGGGACGTTTTGGGGGGCTGGAGGGGCTGTCCCCATGCAGTGACCCACCCCTCTCCCCCAGGTGTTCCAGGCATGGGGAGCACGACCCCTTTTCACAGAGTGCTTGAAAGCAGACACAAACTATCCCCATCACAATGTGGCAATCACTGCAATTAATTAACGGCAATCATTATAATTAATTACATAAAATCATCGATAGGAAATCCTCAGCCTCAGAGCCTGCTGGGAGGAAGCCCCACCCAGAGCAAGGAGCAGGGAACAGTGTCCCGCCGGCCTCTCCCTGTTTGTTGGAAGCTCTGGATGTGTCACATCACTCCCCCAGCAACGGGACAAGGATGATCCTGCACAAACACAGCCAGATCTGCACCTCGACAGCTCGGGGTGAGAGCCAGAGGCTGGGGCTGCCTCTCAGCTCTGCCTGTGCCCTGCCTGCCTGGCCTGTCCCCAGCAGCCCAAGGATACCCACCTTCCAGATGCTGGCCTCCTTGCCATACACCACGGCCATGCTGCTCACTTTGTTGGCCTTGATGAGCTGCCTCTCAGTCTGGTTGAGCTCCTCTGACACAAAGCCCATGAAGGAGTTGTCGGGGGTGTGAGCTGTGGGCACCAAGGGAGGAGACACGTGGCTGGACAGATGTTTTTTGGGATGTCCCCAGGGTTGGTGATACAGCCAGAGATGAGGCTGGCTCCAGAGCCTTGCTGGAGCATGGAGGAAAATAGAGCTTGAATCCCTATGCAAGCAGCTCATGAAATTCAGGCTTCAGAACCCACTCGAGCAGCTCTTCACAGAGTGAAGCGTTTCTAAGGCTGCCAGAGGGGCTTTATCCAGCCAGGAAAAAGCAGTGCTTGAATCACCCAGCAGCCGGTGGGTCACTGGGCTCCTTTCAGACTCGCACATCTCCCGTCCACACCACGGGCAAATCCCAATCACTGAGCTGCTCTCACCTTCAGAATCCCAGCTGAAACCAAACCAGCCTCTGCAACCAACACCACCCCAGCTGGAAGCTGCTGGCTGTGCCCTGACTGTGCTGAATCAGCGGGAGGAGCCTGGTGTCTCTCCCTGGATCATTCTGCAGCCCGGGAAGGGGCCCAGCAGGAGCTCCTTGCGGGCAGGGGAAGCAGGAGCGGAGCCGGGGAGGACGGCACTGCCCGAGCTTCCCCTCGTGGAGGATCTCAGAGCCCCAGAACCAGCCTGGCAGGGCCCCACTTACGGAACATGGTCATGAACTGGGTGGGCTGCAGGTTCCAGTAGCCCCAGTTGGTGCGGTAGCCGCGCAGCGTGGCGTACTCCTCGTGGTTGTAGGCCGGCTCTGTCCCGAACGTGTCGATGACCCGGACACGGCACCTGGGAGCAGACACTGCCTGAGGCCACCTGCTGTCCCCAGGAACCCTGTCCCTCGTCTGCATCCCGAGCACAGGGTGCAGCAGCATCCCAAAGAGCCCTTCCCAACACTGCTCCCTCCTTGTAGGACAATTTCCCCTTGCAGGACCCTCAGCTCCCTGACAGCTGTGAGAACGATGAACCTCCCAAAGGTTTATTAATGCCTTTCCCAATATCCTGGGAATGCTGAGGCAGGCACTACCAGCACAAGGCTGAGGAGAGAAGAGGAACAACGAGCAAGGGAAGAGCAAAACAAGCTGAATGCAAGAGCAAGTGCATTTATAATAAAAGCAATAACGCAGCTTGTCATTTTTCTCTCTAATAAAATTGTGTAGGATAGTGGAAGAGATGGGAAAAAACATAATAAATAGCAGGTCTATCAGCACTAAATTAAATCACAGATTTTCCTGGCTGGTGATGTACCAGGGGATGATGACATTTGTCTTGATGCTCAAGGAGCCAGGGACAGGGCTCCTTACAAATTCCCAAGGCTCACGCTTCCCTCCATGGTGTGCCCACCCCTGGCTGCAGGAATGGAATGGAAGCACACATCAACACACTGCAGGCACACACAGGGTTTGGTCTTTTCCCAACTCTCTCTCTTTTAATGAGGTTTTATCCTAAATACATGAGGCTCAGAATGCCTCGTGCCGTGGCAGCAGGGGACACAGCAAGGCACGAGCCAGGCAAAAATCAAAGGTAAAATCAAAGGGTCTGCCTCCTTGGACTCGTCACTAGCATTAGTCTTTGCTTGCTAATTAATGAAATGGAGAACAAGAGCAGGCAGTGGCTCTGCTTACCTGTATTTCTTAAAGGAGAGCCCCATGTGCTGCTTCATCTGCTGGAGGCCGTGGTAGTCAGTGTAAATCAGGTCGAAAGGCAGAGGACTGGTCAAGGGGCAGTTCCCCCGTCCTGGAGGCACCCCTAAGTGACTGGGGAGAAGCAGGAGGGGTCAGCCCCCAGCACCACCTGCAGCACAAACACTCCTTTCCCTGCTGGGCACTGAGCAGGAGCCATCAAAGGAGGAGGCAGAGGGTTCTCCTTGCCCCAGATTTTATTTCCCAGGCCGAAGGTCTGGAGAGTCCTGGTTCCTCTCCATCTTCGCACCTGCTCCAGCTGAGTTCCTGCTCCTCCCACATGGACTGTGAGGCACAGCATTCCCAGCCAGGGCTCACCAGCATCCCAGTCACCACACACCCTCCCTTGGACCTCTCTTGTTGAAGACACCAGATTTCGTTTACTTTCACTGCAGTCACACCAGTGACAGCCTTGTAAAGCCACATCCTTCCTCTCCTCTCTGCCTGCGAGGCTCCCAGCTGAGCCTAAAGCTCCCTGTTTCCAGATCCATGATCCCTCCCAGCACACCCTGGAGTGTTTCTCTTATTCCAGTCTTCACCCACCACATTTCAGAGCACTCTCAGCTTCTCCTTGACTCTGCTGGCAATGCCTGTCCTTGGATGTTGGGCATGTTTCATTCATATTTCTCACTTTTGGTCCTGTTTATGAAATAATTCCATCAAATGGGGGCAGCTGGGCCCTGGGTCTCACTCGGGGGGTTGCCAGCCTGTTCCTTACAAACAGCCACACTCAGCCCCTCTTCCCTCCTCCAGTGGATAAAATGTGTTATGAAAACCCAGATAAACTCAACTGACTGCAATCTCTTTATCAAGACCATCAGTTACCTCACTGCCAGGGTGAGATGTGATTAATCCAGCAAAATACAGGGCTGGTAAACCTGTGGTGTGTCTCCTTCCATTTCCAATTACCTCTGTGAACTGATGAATCCCTCTCTCCAAAGCTGTTCCACCAAGTGTACCACTGATGTCAGCCTGACAGCCCATCTGCTTGTCTGGACCATGTTTCCTCCCTCTCAGAAAAAAAAAAAAAACCCTGTGACACCTTCCAGCTTCAGCAGGTTTCTCAAAAATCCATGTTGCTTGTACTTGTGATTTCCCAGTGCCAGTTTGCTCAGAGGCTGATTCACTCCTCAGTTTTAATGCTCTTGTATTTTGTTTTTCTTCCTAAAGAGGATAATTCCTCAGCCTCATAACTCCACTCACACCCAAAAAGCAACAGCATCCTCATGGAAAACCAAAGTGCTGAGCTGATTTGGTCCACCCAGGCTGTCTCACTCCCACCACGCAGTTGTCCCGTTTCGTTCTCAGGCCTTCCAACAGGGCCGAGGAATTCCTCTTTTATTTCACAAGTCTGAGCTCAGACACTGTGAAATCTCACCCTTAGCTCCTGCCTGCCAGGACGTCTGTCTTTGTTTTCTTCTGGGCTCTTCACTTACGCCGAGCCCCTTTTTGGAGATGGGAATTTATCCCAGCCATGCCTGTAGGTATTTTCTCTTCTTTGAGGAATAAAAGTTCTGGTCAGGTTTTACACTCCCAGGCTTTGACTCTTTCCTTCTCTGTGACCTCTCTTAGTGGTTCTCTTAATTTCTCTGCATTTTCCCTTCTGAACCTGAGAATTCCCTTTCCAGCCCTACCTGGGGTTTATCTGTTGCTCAGCTGAAGCTCAAATGGACCCACAGCCCCAAGGTCCATCCTCTGAGGAACACTTCCATAAGGTCCTCACCCTTTGCCAAGCCCTTCAGCATTTCACCTATCAATCCCATGGCTGTTTCCAGAGGAAACTGATGGCTTTCCCATCTAGGGAAAGCCAAGGGACACAATTATCACAAGTGTTTGCTCTCCAGTCTCTTATTAACATCAGAAGGGGCCATACAGAGCCAGAAATTTGTTGGCCATAAGAAATAGGATAAAGGGCTCTTGGTCTCCTCCTGGCCACATCTTCCTCTTCTTCTGAACCTGATCTGGTGGAAGATGCCCCTACTCATTGCAGGGGTTTGGATGAGAAGACCTTTAAAACGTGCCTCTGAGTTCAGATTTTTCTATGATTCTGACGTGGTTCCAAATCCTTGAGCTCTGAGCACCAAGATCCTTCTTCCAGCCCCATCCCAACCTGACACTGGTGAAGGGTCACCCCAAACTGCTGACCACGACAGAGACTCCAGAAAATGTGTAAATGTGGAACAACCTTGCTGGCTAAAGCCAGGAAAAACAGAGAATTTCAATTTAAGATGAAGAGTTGCTTTTGCAGCTGCTTCATTGCTCTTGTCACAAGGAATCTCAGCATCAGCTCAGGGCAGCCTGGCCGGGGACGCCGCAGGGGGAGCAGGTTGCAGTTTTGTCACTTTTATGCACAATTTTACACGACAGGATTGATTGGGAAGATGGCAGGAATAGAAAGGCTCTCACCTCCCACAGCCATCTCAGTACAATAAATAGGGCACCAAGGAGACTCAACCTCTCGGGAAGGCTGAAGGGGAATTTTAAAACCAGGATTTTGTAGAGATGGAATTCTAAACAACACATTTGCTCACACAGTGCTGCTTTTTCCTCAGTCATCAGCCAAACAGTGATTTACACCAACATGCACTGTGGTGGAACCAATCCATAAACCTTGTACTTAACTAAAAATCCCAAACCTTTACATTGTGCTTGCAGCACACACCACCCTCTACCTGGTATGTGTCACACAAGCCACTGCACTACAAAACAATCTGTAATTTAAGGAAGCCCTAACCAAGCTTGACGAGGGGCTGCAGGCGGCAGCAATTAGTGTAACTCGTACTGAAGCCTCCAAAAAACTTCCCACCAGTTGGGGAGAGTAGGTCTGACTTCCCCAGCTCCCATCAGCACCGCAATCTGCTGGGTGAGCACCTCTCCAGGTGCTCAGGGCTTCCCACATCCATTTATACTCCCTGTGCCATGGCTGTGTGGCTGGAATAGTTCTGAGACCAGGAGCAGTGGCTTTGAGCAGAACGTCTCTTCATTTAACCCCCTTTTCCTCCCTAAACACTTTATAACCACTGATTTTAATATTCCACTCATGCAAAGCCAGCCTGCACCTCTGAGATGGGGGGAGATTTTTTTTTTTTTTTTAATTCCTCTTTATTTAAACATTCTTTATTCAGGCTTTCATCATTTGCCAGTTAAGTCAACTAATTTTCTACTAAACCCAATTTCACTCATGGTTGGAGTGCAATTTCCCTGATTTTTCCTCGTGCCATGTACTATTAATGGCGCCTGAAATTACGCAAATAAAATTGATGAGCGCAAACGCCGCCTCCACTGCCAGCACAGCCCAGGGATCTGCTGTGGAAAACACCCCATCCCAGCTCCTGGGGAAACCTCCCCTCCCAGAGCAGCCACAGGTGGTGACCAGCTGAGCACCTCTGGCTGGTGATCCAGGGGCTCATCCCATCCCAAATCCTGGATCAGAGCATCGGCCGAGCCCTGGCTCCTCTCTGGGAGGGAGCAGCCGGAGCGGCTCTGATCCGAGCGGATGCCGAGCTCGCCTCTCCGCCAGCTGCCTCCACCAGCTGTGCCTACTCCAGAATAAATCTCCAGCAGCTTCTTGTCCTGCTATTTTCCTCTCGGAGGCACTTTAATCAGCCAGGGGACCGTGCCCTCCCTGGGTGCTCTGGAGTCAGATGACTGCAGGGTTATCTTTACATCCCATTGACCTATTTGCAAATGAACCCGACGTTTCTTTCCGCGTTATCGCTCCTGGTGTTGAGAAGTCCGGCACTAAATGGATCTCGTGGGCATCTCCTGGCAGCCTGGGCCAGTATTCTGTATTATATTTAATTGCATCTTCTCTGCCCACATCTGCTGCCATCAGCAAGGCTGAGAACAGAGCAGGGATCCTGTCCTGGCTGCTCCCTCGGCTGCAAGAGCCCAGCAGGCACAGGGATGTTATCCAGGGATGAAAGATGCCAGAGCCAGGCCTGAGCAGCTCCCAGGGGTCTGGGACAACCTCATCACAACCAACAAGTGCCAATCTAAGCCCACGAGAGGAACACCCTACTGCTTGCCCTCTGCTCCCAGCTCTTCCCCCTGCTGGAATGAGCACTCACTAGAAATGAGGATTTCCAAGCAATTTCAGCACCTGCAATGGTTTCACTTTTGCAAGGTGCACCTAGACTGTTTCTCTGGCCCATCATTGATCTTGTACGACACAGCCCTACCCATCCAGGAGGGAAGTTCAGCAATCCATTTATTTATTTCCAAGACCTGGGGATACACAGGAGGGTGCCAGAACAAACACTTCTTTCTGGTCACAGATTCGGCAAATAATGAAGAAACTTCCCAGGAAAGGAGAAATCAATACTTGGATTCCTGCAGGGAGCGGCAGAAACTGAGCACTCACGTGTTGGTGGTGCCTGGGGCTAAAGGGCTTTTCTCTTGCTGTCTCAGCTGCTCCAGCAGCTCCATAAAAGGGAAGAAATTTTTCCCTGTGAGGGTGGTGAGGCCCTGGCAGAGGCTGCCCAGAGAAGCTGTGGCTGCCCCATCCCTGGAAACGCCCAAGGCCACATTGGACTCCAGGACCAGGAGCACCTGATGCTCCATTAAAAGCTGAAGGTTCCTCCCCACCAGTGCAGAGCTGATCAATCCACAGCCTTTCCAGGCAGCTCCATCAGGATCACACAGAACTGGCCACTTCTGGCTGTTTCCAGCTCCTGTCTCTCCCACACAACAGCAGGACTGGTTTTGCCAGCTGGCGAGGGGAGTGAAGGCAGAGCCTGGGCATGGCGCAGGTTTTCATGTGAACAGATGCAAGACAGAAAGATGGCTTTTATCTGCCAGAAGACAATTAGAAATGTGCTTTCTGGACATCGTGTTTCCATCTCAACAGCCCTTTTTGCAGCCTGAGCACACCTGGGTGAGTGCAGGAAAATCAGAGCTCTCTCTGTGTGCCAGGCACTGAGAGCAGAGTGGGGGCAGTGGGAGCAGAGCCACGTCCCACCACAGCTCCAAGGTTCCAACCCCAGCACAGGGAGGGTGGCTCAGCACCCAAACCACCCTCTGGCCACAGCAGGGAAAGGCTGCCAGCACAGGATACAGGCACGTGCTTCAAACCCAGCACTTTGCCAGGACTGGAATTAAGAGTCCAGAACTTGACACAGGAGCAATTAAGCTCCGGGAACACTTTGTAAAGCCCTGACCCCAGGAGGCATCAAATCCCATTTTCTTTGACTTTCTGTCCTGCTTTATGAGCAGTTAATTTCGAGGGCACCATTGAGAAAAGCACCTTTCAGTGTTTTTCTGAACTCCCCAGCAGCTCACGGCTCTGCAGCCCGTTGTCCCTCAGCCTCCCCCTTAGTCCCAGAAAAGCAGTTGGACATGCCAAGATGACCACTCCCAAGGCTTAAGGATGAGGGTAGGAGCTGGAGCTTCCAAGAGTGCTCCTTGTTCTGCTTCTCCCAGGGAAAAAGGCTGACAGGACCCTTCCTGCCTGACCCCAGAGCATGGGTGCTGCAGGGGAAAAGCCTCAGCTTATTAAAGCTTTTTTTGTGGGCACAGCCATTGCTCCAAAGTGCTGCTTGTAATTTTCCAGCATCTACTCATGAGCTGCCTCATTAACAACCCAGCTCAGAGCTTTCAGGCACTTCCCACTCCTCCCCTAGCAAGTAACACCAACGCTGGCCTGGATTCTCACCTCCCTGAAAGCACTTCTGGGCTACCAACACAGCACCAGGGGTCTTCAGCAAGAACCAAGTGTTGGCGTGCAGATTTGGGACGTTTCTTCCCTCCCTGCTTCAAGACAAGGCTCGAAATACTGCTGGCTGCCCACCCAGCACAAATCTCAGAGAGAAAACAGTTCCTGGCTCCCTGCTCCAGCTCGAAGGTTTGTTTTTCTCCTGGGACATAGAAACATGGAATGGTTGGGGTTGGAAGGGAACAGATAACCCCGTGTGTCACCTCTTGCCTCTCCAGAGGCACCAGAAGCAGCTCACAAATTCACTGGGAGTTCAGAGGAGAACAAACACCTGCACTTAGTTCAACTACAGGAGAGAAAATGGCCCCTGGTAGGACTTGGCAGTGGAATTTACAGATCTTTAAAGTCTGAAGTGGGTAAAAGATAACCCAAATGAACTGGCCCTGGAAAACCAGGGCTGAGCTCCATGGCTGTGATCTCAGACCTCACAGGGACATTTGGACAGTGCTGAGCCAGGGATGAAGCCTGCAGATTCCCAGAGCTCCTTGTCTTTGTTCCAGATTAGCACTGGTCCCTAAACCAAAGGAGGAACCATTTGACACCCCTGCCCCTCAGTGCTGGGAAGGGAGAGGTGCCCAGCACCTACAGTCACACTCCCAACCTGTTTTCACCCCCAGCCCTCCATCACCAGCTTTTTTGACCAGGGCTTTACTTCTCCTCCTTCATTTCCAGCTCCTCAGCATTCCTGACCCAATCCAGACCACTTCCAGGCACTGCTGCATTGCAATCAATACAGATGCTAATCATGAACAGCTCTCAGATAACCACTGGCTGAAGTGTATGCAGGCAAATCTTCCAGTGATCCCTTGCCAATGATCAATACACACAGAAAAATCAGCTCAGAAATTTGAAGAGACAAAAAAAAAAAAACCAAAAACAAAAACACCAAACCAGGAGAGAGGTTAATCTGTGCTGAATAATTTATGGGCTCCAGTGGAGGCTTTGCTGGGTGGGAGCAGCTACAGCTCCCAGCAATGAAAAGAGCAGGGGTTGTCAAAGAAAAATACACAAGGATGGATTCAACATTTCACACTGCTGGAGCAAAATATCCCCAAAACCCACCTGACACTGGTGCCTGTCCTGCTGCAAGAGACACCCAGGATGGGAGAGGACAAATTCAGGCCCAGTCCACAGAGGGGCAAAGCTTTGCTGCTTCAGGAGGGTGCAGGGGGCAGGAGGGATGAGGAATCCGAGTGCCTGGGCTGTCCCTTCCCCAGTGACAGGGATTTAGCTTTGCTGCAGCTCCAGACCCCGGGGCATCCCTGGCTCTCTGCAACCCCTGCCCAAAGCTGCGGCTACAGGTAAAACTCCCTCCAGGCTTTAAGGAAGAGCCCAAGATTAACTATTAGCGCAACTCAGGACTAATTACACATGTTCTGCTAAGCCTCCCACTCGCTCCTGGTCCGGCAGAAGCTTTTCCCAGCACTCCTCAGAGGCACCAGCCCAGCAGCAGGGATATTACTGAGAGATCTGCAGGACTGTTGGCACCACTCGGTCCTCCCCAGGTGCAGAACCTCTGCCCCCACATTAACCCATCTCTTGATGGGCTGCACGAGGGTGCCAGTGTGACCCTCCCAGCACTGGGCTTGGTCTCCAGAGGGACAGAGGGGACATGGTTCCAGCCCCAGGCCCTGCCTCTGCCTGCCCCAGCCCATCAGTATGAAAGTCAGCACTTGATGTGGGTGTCGAGCATTTAAAACATCGCCACAGCCAGGCAGAGGACACATGCTGGGGGAGGTGGGGACAGTTCTGGGACACAGAGAAAGAAGGGCAAGGTGTGCAGCCCCAGCCCGGCTCTCTCACTTCCCATCTCAGCTACCAAGGGGAAGAGACGGAGCTGCCGTTCCCAGGCATCCCGAGGGACACATCCAGATCCACGTCAGAAGAGCAGCTCTCACCACTGCCAAGTGACGTGGAAGCTCCCAGGCTTCTGCAAAAGGCAAAATACTACAGGCAGCAGGGCAGCTCTCACCAGAGTCACTCGCAGAGGGTGCTGTAAAACCACCCCGTGAGACTCCTTCCCCTCCCTAAATATCCACCACGAGGTTCGTCATTAAAAAACACAAACAAGAACCACACGACAACAACAACAGCACAACCCTCCCAGCCATTCACTCCTTTCATCCTTGAGTACACGGGTATTATTTAGCACGTCATTCCTGCCTCTTTGAGGAGATGCTGCCTCTTGCATTAGGACCAGGATTTTATTTTTTTTTTTTTAAGTTAATTAGTTAGGAGCTAATTCCGTTCATTAATTCTGAATGCTGCAGGGGATGGGTTGGGTTTTTTGGTTGTTTTTCTCCAGGATTGTTGGGTTTTTTTTCACTCCCTTTTCAGCATGGTTCATTATGTGGCCGATGCTGGCTTAGCATCTCCCAAAGCCTGCCCAGTCCCCGAGGCAGCTTCAGGCTCTTCTTGATTTATAACCCATCTAATTTGCAATTTCCCTGGTACTTGCCCTCCACTCAGAATGTCTCACAGGAGGCGAGCAAACCTTATGAGGTGACAGAAGGCAGCAGTGTCAGCCCAGTAATAACAGAACGGCATCAGCAGAGAGGAACAGGGCACACTGTTAGCTTCTCCCTCTTTTTCCATCCAATATTGGTCCCTCTTGGAGACTCTCACCCTGCATCACCCCACATCCCTCTGTGGGAAGAGCCTCCAGCAGCAGCAAATCCCCCCACAGGTCCCCAGGTCACCCCCAGCACCTCCTGAGGAGGTACAATTTGGGGGCCTGCAAGGGATGCAGGTTCCACTCGGCAGCCGCCCCAGCTGCTTGTCTTGTGGTGGAGCAGGAAGGGAGGGAGGGAGGGAAAAGGAGAAAGAAAGAAAAGAAGGAAGGAAGGAAGCACAGTCACTGCTCAGACAACAGCAGCAAAGCCCCGGGGGCTGAGCGCAGCCATGCCTGGTGGGAAGAGCCAGAGACCTGCAGGACACCTGCATCCTGCAGCCCAGCAGGGAGCATCCCTGGGGAATGGGATGGGAAAGGGAGCTTTCCCATGGCCAGCTCCAGGCAGGGGACAGGGGACACAGGGGATGCTGTGTGCTGGCAGCAGGGGACCATTCTGCTCAGATCCAGCACTGGAGCCACAGGGCAGAACCCTGCTCTGGGTATGGCCACATCAGCCCCACGCAAAGCATCACTTCACACCAGTCCTTCCCACTCTCCTGGGATGCAGAAGGATGGGATCTCTCCTAGCCACGATGCTGGTGGTGCAGTACAGCACCAGCACTGGCTGAGACACAGACAGGTGGGCAAAGAGCCTCCCCCAGCCTTTTCAGACCTTGTGCTTCCACCCAAGACCTCGATGCAACCCAGCACTCACCTCTGCAGCTCCTTCAGGGAGACCGTGACCCTCAGGCTGTGTCCCAGCATGAAGAGGGCAGCCAGGATGTCAGCCCACTGCACCATCTCACCCAGAGGGCCTCCCTTCAGCACCCGTGGGCTGAAAACATCCCCGGACTCCTCTGTCAGGAAGCCAATATGGATCAAGATCTGCAGAGACAAGGAGAGATGTCAGCACTGGGGAAAGGGACAATTTGGGTTTTCCAGCCCAGAATGACTTACGGTCCTTGATTCCCTCCAGCTCCTTTGCAGGCTGTAATTACTCCGGGAGCTCAGTCAGGTGTGCAGACAAATGATCTATGTCCAATTAGCACAGACCCAATGGTCAGAGCTTGCCAGCTCCCTTTGACTGCCACCCTGTCCCGGGGCCTGGCTCGTGTTCTCCAGGTACATCACAGTCTGAACCACGGGCTGGAGCTGGATTTCCCAGGGGCCAAAGGAAAAGGCAGCACAAAAACACCAAGAGCAGGGCCAGGAACCTCAGCTTATCCTCAGAGGAGACCTGTCAGCCTCTCATGGCACCTGGACACAATCTTCACCCACCAGGACTCCAAAAATCCACCCCATTGCTCAGCAACACCAGTCCTGCCACATCCCAAATGCTCGTGGAACCATGTCCACAGACAGCAGACCAACCCTGCACACCCATGGGCTTCCATAAATGAATTTTCCTGCCAGCTGTCCCCACTCCCCGTGTCCCCAGGGGCTCATCCCAGGAACCCCCGTACGTGTTTCTGGTCGCGCTGCCGTCCCTCCAGCTTGTGCTCGAGGCGCCGCGCCGCCCGCAGCCACTGCTGGGCCAGGTGCCGGATCCTCTTCTTCATGAAGCTCAGTGACTCCTTGCCCGTGCCAATGAGCTCCAGCAGGCGAGCCAGGTCCCTCTGGAAAGCTGCCTAGGGAAGGAGCACGCTCTGCACTGGGAGTGTAGGGAAAGCAGCTGCCAGAGGAGCCCCTGGGCTGCCCCGCGGCCTGGGAGAGGTTTGTCCATCTCAGCAGAGGAGCTCTGAGTCCTTCCTGCTCCCCTGGAGCTGTCACAGCTCCTCCACTTCATGCCCAAAATCCCAGAGAGATCCCACTGCACCCAGAGCATCTCATGGGAACACAGACTGCTCAGCAGAGGAAAGGCATGGATGTGTTGGAGTGGGTCCAGGGAGGCCACAAAAATGATCAGAGGGATGAAGCATCTCTGCTGTGGAGACAGGCTGAGAGAGCTGGGGCTGATCAGCCTGGACAAGAGAAGGCTCCAGAGAGATCATCTTGAAGCCTTGCAATACTTACAGGGGCTTATAAAAAGGCAGGGACAGACTTTTTTGCAGGGCCTGTTGCTTTAGGACAAGGAGTGATGCCTTAAACTAAAAGAGAGTTGATTCAAACTGGATATAAAGAAACTTTTCATGGTGAGGATGATAAAACACCGGCACAGGCCACAACGAGAGGTGATGGATGCTCCATCCCTTGAAACATTCAAGGCCAGGCTGGGCAGGGCTTGGAACAACCTGTTCTACTGGAAGCTGGCCCTGCCTATACAGACCCCTTCCAACCCCAACCATCCCATGAATCCATGAAAACCCCCGAGGGGCATCACAGCCCTGCTGACATTGAAGGTTTATTTCCAGCAGCCTCGAGGCCCAAAAAACCCCTGGCCCAGCAGAAGCCAGGCTGGGCCCACCTTACCTGTGCCCGTGGTGGTGGCGGTGGCGAGGGCACAGCCGCCGTCCGGTTCCGCCAGGGCAGGGGGGGACAGAACCACTCGACCTCGCTGAGGTAGATGAGGAAGGAGCACTCGGTGCCATCCACGCCAAAAAACGCATAGCAGGGGTCAGAGGTCCAGCGGGCCCTCATCCACTGCAAGGGGCAAAGAAACACGTGGGGCTCACGGAGGAGATGTGCCAGCCCTGCCAGCTGCCCCTGCTATGGAAAACCTCTGCTCTCCATCCCCTTTCTGTGTCTGGGAGATAAACATGAAGGGCAGAGGGTGGAGAAAGGGCTGCAAACCCAGCCCCGGTGCCACGGGGCTGATGTTCACCCACTCGGTGCCTCCAGGGAATGTGGGACAGAGGAAGAGCCAGCAGGGGCTCCCTGGGTTTCTAGCACTTGTTCCAGCCTTCCCTGGGGGCACAGCCATTAATCCCCAGGAAATTATGCACCACAGGGATTTCTTCTGGCTGGCTTTGCTGGGGAGCTGCAGATCTCGTTGCCCCTGGAGCAGCAGGGCAGGGAGACAGATCTGCCAACAGTCCCCAGGGATGATTCACATGGAGGAAAATAACCAGGGACCAGAGCAGTGATTTATCATCCCCCACAATGGCTCTTGCCAGCCTCTTCCTAATTCAACTACAAAAACAAATCTGCTCAGGGACAGGTTGCTGTGCCCAATCTGTAAAGCACAGCAATCACCAGGAGGGGAGATGGAATTACAGCCTTCCACAATTGCATTACATCCTGAATTTACTTAAATCGTGGAAGGAAAGGACGGCTAGCACCAGGGGAAGAGAAAAATCCAGTTCCCCCGTATCATTTTCTTACACCCTTCAACATCTCAGGGAGACTCGGCCCTGCAGAAGCCTGAGCTTGAAGCGGGTTGGGAAGAGGAGGGAAAAGGGCGATGCTTTTAATTAGCTGATGTAAATATGCTCTCTGACAAAGGCATCGTGCTCTGGGCCAAGTGCCAGGCTGCGTGCCAGTGTGAAGAGCAGGTTGGGTCAGGCGGGACATCTGATTTGAGATGGAGGTCCTGGCCACCTGAGTGAGGTGCTGCTCTGGGCAGTGCTGGGCTTATTCCCCAGGCACCAGGGAATGCTCCAGATATTTAGAGCTGATGTGACAGAGCTTTCTCCTCGCTGTGCTTCTGGCATTAAACACACAAACTGCAGGCAGGCAGGGCTGCAGGCAGAGGTGGTGCCACAGCTGGTTCTGCTGCAGCCTGTGGCTTCAGTGCTTTGTACCAGTCCAGCTAAAGGTACATTTGGGGGGGTATTATTGCGGGAAAACAGTCCCATTTCTGCAGCCAAGGCTGCCAGAGAATGCTGGACACCTCCCTCGTGTTTTCTCCTCAAAGCACAGCCCTGCTTTGCTTTCCACACCTTTGGCTCTGCTCCTCCTCCTTCAATGGGCTGCACCTTTCCAATATTAACAAACATTTTATTCTGGAAAACACCCCTCTCCCCACAGCCCTTCCCAGTTTAACCCCCAGGGTCACTGCTTTGGGCACTTCCCTTCCCAGCAGCTTCCATCCCAGCTGGAGACCCCCTCCCAGACTGGAAACCCCAACTCACCTCCACCTTCCCAGCACAGTCAGGGTACTTGGGGTCTCTGGGCACCTCACACTGATCCCTCCTGCCTTCCATCCCTGCAGAGAGACAATTGGGGCATGGGGACAGCTGGGACATGACAGAGGAGCAGCTAGAAATGATGGAATGGGATGGAATGGGATAATGGGATGGGACAGGACAGGGCTGGCAGTCCCCAAGCACGTTCACTGGTGCCACAGCTGGGCTGGCAGGCAGCCCCATCCCACTGGATGGAGCAGGACACCAAGATATCAAGCATCTTCAGCATCCTTCCCAAATCAGGGAAGAAACAGAGGAAACCACCCTGCTTCAATGCCAGGAACGTTCCCCTTCCCTAAATCTCAGCAGGTCCATTTCCAGCACTTCTCTGCCTGGTCCAGACACCAAGTCCCACATATCCCCACTCCTGTCAGCAGGCTGCAGGACCTAGGGAAGTACTTGAAGCCTTTATGCTGTAAACTTGCAATAAAAGCTGTCCTGGTGAGCTGCTGGAAGAAGACTCAGCCCCCAGGCTGAGTTCCAGAATAAGCCATAAAGTGGCTAAAAAGGCAACAGGATCTTTTCTCCCTCAGTGGTTGGGTCAATAAAAGCCACCACCCTTCCTCTAAGCCCTCCTTTGCCCATAACTGAAAATCATGAGATGCAAGAGGCAATGGAAGGATCTTCTGCCTAAACCCCAAGAACCACACATCCACATGGAGAAACATCTGCAGAGCCCAGCTGCCCTCCCAGCAGTGCCATGGTGGGATGGGAATGCCTGTCCTGGTGCTGAATCCCAGCCCTTGTGAATTTGGATCCAAACCACCAAAATTTTTCTATCCAGGTGCTTGTGCTGGCACTGCTCCTCACCTTTAATTTTGCTTTTAATTGCCTGGCATATATTCCTGACAGCCATTCAGATTTGTCACCACTCGTCCCCCTGGCAGGCACGAGTTTCCCAAGGAAGGCAGCCTCAATATCAGCCTCCATTTCTGGGATTTTTACCATATTTTTCACGGTTTCAATGGTTACACAGGGGGTTTGGAGCGTGGGGACCCCCAGGGACGCTCACCTTTCCCATTCAGGAGGCTGTTCCGGAGAATCTGATCCACCTTTATTGCAATGTCTGACACGTTCTGAGCTATGGCCTGGATCCTCTCCATCAACCCAGCTGCTGGCTGGAACCTGGGAAAGAAACCAAATTAACCCTGAGAACTTGATGGCTCCCAGTGGTGACACTCAGAGGTGCTCAGAGTGAAATCCATGCCCTTGGATGCTGCCAGCAGGTTGAACTCAGCTCCAGGATGAAACATGGGAATGCCTGGTGCAGCATTTAACAGGCAAAGAAGTCTCTGCCTTCCAGGAGGTTTGATTGAAAACCTGTTTAAATCAGTATTTATATATATTCTGCCATTTTTTGCAGTGTGCTGATAAACACGAATCCACCTGCGCACTTTATGAGGGGAAATATTAAATAGACTGGCAAAAAATGGCTTTTCTTATTTCAGATGTGCTGTGTTTGAAAATGCTCTGCTGTGATTGTTGGCCTTGCAGCGCACGTAGGAAGCTGTGCTGGGGGGGAAAAAAAGGGAGAAAAAGAATAAAAATACAGAGAAAAGAAGGTGAAACTGAGGAGGGATGGGGAAGTTTGTGGGCTTGGAGCAGAGTGATGAAAAACACACAGGACATGTGGATGTCCTGAGCCAGCCCATCCACCAAAGGTGCAGGATCAATTCCTCCTCCCAAGGAACAAGTGACAGGACAAGACAAAACAGCCTCAAGTTGCACCTGGGGAGATTTAGATTGGATATCAGGAAAAATTTCTTCACTGAAAGTGAGGCCAGGCATTGGAACAGCCTGCCCAGGGAAGTGGGGGATTCCAGGGAATCATCATCCCTGCAAGTGTCCCAAAAATACACAGGTGCGGTTCTTAGGGACAGGGTTCAGTGACGGGCTTGGCAGTGCTGGGTGAATGGTTGGACTCGATGATACCAGAGGTGCTTTCCAACCTCAGTGATTCTGAGATGCAGGTGAGTGGATTCCCAGGACCCCAGCAAGGAGCAGCAGGCAGGGCTGTGCAGGGACAGGGAGCCAGGGCTGAGCTGGGGACTGCAGGCCCAGCAAATCCCCACCAAGGCTCGAGGTCAGATCCCACCAGCCTGGGTAGGTTCCATGGAATCAAACCTGGAATCAACACTCTCCTGGGTGAACAGCCCCATTGAACTCATCCAAGGAACACGTTGTGTGAACAGGAAAGCAGAGCCCTGTGAAGAGGCCGGGGGTCAATTAAAAACCTGGTGTAATCTGGAAAAGGGCAAAGAGAACTCCATCCATCAGCAGTGGTGCCCTGCCAGGCTTGACAAGGAGCAAACACCTCTCCTGCCACTTCCACCACAAACAGCCACCACATCTGGTCAAGTTATCCCAGGAAATAATTCCCCTCTCTGCAGTGTTTGGGTTGTAAGTTTTTCCTCGCGCTGCTGCCGAGGTCGTTACAATCCAAGGGAATGTCACATGCAGTGAGCAAAACCAAAAGGGCTGCCTTGAATACTCGTGGCACAAAAAATATGTGCTGATGTCAGGTCCTTTGTGGTGAAGTTTTATGTTTGTTCTCCAGCAGATCAGTGAACCCAAAGGCTGGGATTTAAAGTACCTCTGTCCTCAAGGCTAAAAAAATCCTGGTTTTATGAACCGACACTGCTTCGGTTGTTGATTTAAAGTCCATTTGCCAGCAGCGAGCAGCCCACATTTTTCCTTCTGGCATGGTTTACAACCATCAATATTCAGGCTGCATATCTCCACAGGGAGCCACTGATCCTGGGCTTTTAAGAAATAATAATTAAATGCAGAGGACACCATTGCCCCCGAGTCACTTCCAACCTTTGTAGAGAATAAACCCCAGGTATCCTGCTGTAACTGCTGCAGCAGGGAGGCTGCTCGTGAGGCCCTGGGAAAATATGGGCACAAAAATAACCTGAGATAAGCTCTCCTTGTCAGCACGGCTCCAAGGAGATAAAATTGTCCTGGTCAGAAAGCTCGCAAACCTGCATTTCTGCAACGCTTTTTCCACCATCACACTCTACAGGTGATGCAGAGGCACTCAGTAAACACCTGGGATGGGCAATTTAGGAGGAAACATCATATCGATGCAGTGAATTTAGAGCAAGTGAACCCAAACTCCTGTTTTCAACAGGAAAAGGATGTTGGCTTGGTGAAGATGCTCCCCAGGTTTCTCCATCACTCATGGCAAGGAGAGAGGATGACCACAACCACAGCAGCGCTGCTCTCACCCTTCAGAGCACTTAGATTCCCCACAGTCCAGCTTCTGCCTCTTCCCAGAAGCTATCCCCACCCTCACTTGCCCCCAAACACCCAAGGAACCAGGTGAGCCTCAAAAATCAACAGCAACCTCAGTCCCCACCTCCTCACTGATGACCTCCAGACCTCAGCTCAGCCAGGGCTGAGCACTGGGCAGCCATGAAAATGCTCAAACAAAAAACCAGGATCGTTATCCTAAATAAATGGCTTTCTTCCAGCTCAGTCTTGTCCTGCCAGGCAGCCACAGGGCTGGGTGATGGAGCTGGCCCAGGGTCTCTGCCAGCTTGCCCAGCTCTTGTGAAGCTACAACTGCTCCCCAAACACAAAGATTTCACCTCAAAGCCCTCAGATGCAAAATGCGTTTCTCAGCATCACACTCCAGTCCTCCAAACAAGCCAGGCATCGCATGAGCATTCCCAAAAGACAGAGGATTACTGGAAAGTGGCACTAAAAATGTCCACCATGACTCTTGGAACATAGGAAAGGAGAGGGAGAAAGGTAGAAAAGTCCCTTCAAAACACAGAACCAGGCTCAGATCTCCCACGCTGCTCACCCTTGCATGCCAGAGGAGCTGCCTCCAAAGCCTCGTGGCTCTGAGTGAGGGATTTCCCACTTGGGGAGAAGAGCCACGCTCCCAGTTGAGAGCACTGACAGGTCCCAGTGTTTGCATCTGCTGGGTAACAAGGCCCTCACGGGAGCAGAAAATTTCGTGTAAGGCATTAAGGAGGTGACAAGCAGGTTAAGCATAAGTTACATCAACTATCAGCACAGCGATTTGTCAGCTGGGCAGGGGACAAGAAAATAAGGTGTTTAAAGGAATATCTCTGGTGTGAAAAGGTTCTCTGTGCCTCCTAGGAGTGTGATGCTTTGTTGTTAGTAACTGGAGACACCAGGAAGGACAAGGTAAGTGGTTTGGTTTATCCTGCTCAACGATAGCTCAGCGGAGCAGGAATATCCCACCAGGTGGTTGTATGCAAGCCAGGGTGCCAGCACAGTCCCTGCCGGTCCAGTGGAAAAAAAATCTCCTTTCTTCCAGCACCATCACTGCCCAGGGAACAGCTTTTTGCCTTTTCCCTTCTTGCTTTTCAAATTTTTCCATAGCGACACTCTAAATGCCACCAAAATGTGCTGGCACTGTGCCAGCTATTGAAACTACACTAAATTACCATGGCTTTTCTAGAACAATTTTTTCCCTGGGACCTTAAAACCGTTTACTACAGCAAATACAGTACTTTTACTCCTAACCATCAATATTGATTTCGTCTTTATTATTTTCAGATTTATATTTCCCCCTGTCGATTAAGATTCAGATCACACTATGCCTTATAATGCTCTGTATACCGTATTCATCTCCTTTCAAAAACTGCTATTAAGATGTATCTTTCCCCACTGACAGATCATTTGCCATAGAATATAGCCGGAGGTTGGGTTTTCCGTCACTTTTTTATGCATTAATTTGGTTCCCTTCGCTTTGCTCTTGTCCCCAACTCCACGGCACCAGCTCGGATTCAGCCTGTTTATCCCTTTACAAGCCACTGTATGTTTATTGCCTTTTATAAAAGTGGCATTATGAAAAGATGAATCTCTTTCTCTTCGTGTGTTGTCTTCATAATACAAGCCCTAAACATATTTGCTTGCTCATCCGATATTTCTTGCTATTAACTGGTGAAAGCCAAGGCTTTGGGAAGACCAGTACAGATGGAGAAAAGCAGATGTTCTGAACATAATATATCAACAAATTCAGCATTGCACAGAGCAGTTTACCAAAGGATTTCCACTTGCTCACTCCGGTGTCTGTGCTGCCATTTGCCTCTATTAAATATATTTAAGGTTTTTGCCCAAAAACCCGAAGCAGAGGAGAAAGCAGCAGGGCTGGTGCTGAGCTCTGGCTGTTTCACTGCTCTGGGGACACAAATCACATCCAGCCCCACGACAGCCTCACTCTCCAAGACAGGGAGCTGAAATCCCACAGGCAGCACTGATGGCCAAGGGAAAAGGATCTTTCCAGGTCTCCTGGTTCCTCCTGCAGCTTGTGAGGTGTTGCCTGTTAAAACAGCTGGGATATCTCCAGGAGAAATGAGCCTCAAGGGCATCTCCAGCAGGTTATCCTGAGGGCTCAGGCTGCTCTTCCCATCCATCCATCTATCCCTTCATCCCCAAACCCCTCCACTAGAAAGCACCCAGAGTCACCCAACTCTGTGAAGTCACCAACTGGGTGGCTGGAAAGCTGAGGGGTCCCAGGGATGGGGGGAGGAAAGCCCTCATCCAAGTGCTGGATAACTAAAAAAAAGTTATTTAAATGTCCAAGAAGATGGGGAAATTAAAAGCTTTGCTCCAGTAACATAAGAGAATACAAATAAAACTCATCTATGCTGGAGGAAAAACATTTTTGGGAGATCCATGACCTAGTGTGTATCACCACATCCTCTCTGAGCTGGCTTGTAGCCAAAAATCCAAGAGCCAGGTCTGGCCATGTGGGAGAGGGCAGGACACAGACACGGGGGGGTTAGTGGGTGGCTGATGCTCTGCCTAAAATTTGTGTCACAGTCCCCTGACACCGATGACCCCAACACAGCAGGTGTAGCAGGAGAGGCAGCAGTGCCCGGGGCAGGTGCCCTGCTCAGGAAGTGCAGGTGTGCAGTTTGTATTTATTTGCCTTGCAATCCTGGATTTAATCCTCATCACTCCAGTGCTGCTCCCCTGAGGCTGCATGAGCAGCCTTGCCTTGGGCTGAGCTGCTGCTCCAGGTGGTGGGAGGGCAGCACACCCCGTGCTCTGATGGGAAATGCAGGGGGGGTTCCATGTCCTGCCCCACTTGGGAAAGGCTCAGACCCCCAGGGAGCAGAGCAAAAGCCCGAAGTCCTGGTTATAATCAGCTTGGCAGAAATTTAGGGGAGTATTAGAGGGGAAAAAGTGCAGGGGCTGAGGCACGGGGCTCGCTGCTTTGCTCCTCCCTGGAGTGGGCTCTGCCAGGTCACTCAGATCCTTGGTGCCTTTCCTGACATCAGACAAGGACAGGGATGTGGCACCTGGCTTTGCACAGGTGGGAAGGCCCACACCGTGGAGAAATGGGTTTATTCTTCACAGGCAGCTGCTGCCAGTCAACTGGATGAGAAATTAAAATTAAATAAAAATATTTTTAAAAAAAATCAGAGAACAGCATTTGCTCCCAGTGTAATTTCTCTGTACATCCCAATGTTTTCCACCTCAGAGTGAGACAAACAGCTCTGTCTCCCCTCCATGAACACCTGAGTTCACTCTGGCCATGTCTGTGCTCACTGGGAATTCACCCTGGGAAAATATCCCAGAGAACATGATTTGGGAGGGGAGCATTCCTTGGAAATTCATTTGAAGCAAATACCAGATGATGCATGGGCAGAGCCCTGATTGAACTGCTCCAACACCAAGTTACATAATAAATCACATAATAAATACAGGAGCATTTAACTCACTAAAGTACTTCCATTTATTTTCATTTCAGTTGATTGTGGGTGATATATCTCACACAAATACTTTTCTAAGAGACCCTGAGCTAACCCAAAGCCCACGGCTGCACACCCCAGGGGAAGACACTGACATTTCAGTGAGCTGGCAATAAACTTCATGAAAAAAATGATGAAAAGCAGCTTTCCAACCAAATCCTGTAGCTCACCAGCACAGCCAGCAAAGTATAACCAACACCATTAACTAAAATATTGTATCAATGCTGTAAAGTGCTTTGAGATCCTCCCCAAGAAGAACACGAAGCTGAAGCCACAAGCCCAAACCTTCATTTTCCTCCTGACCCTCAGAGCAGAACTGGGCTGAGCCACATGCCTGGGCAGCTGTGGGTTTATTTATGGGAACATGAGGGATCATGAAAAGGAGGGTTATGGGATCACCACTTTGTTGGGGCATAAATCAGACATATTTATCTGCAGGCTGATGCAGGCTGGGACAAACCACCTTCAGTGAGCTGGGAAGGCATTGCCAACCTCCGACCTGCCTAAAAGTGAGAACAAAACCACCAGTTTTGATCAGAATCCTTGGAGCAGAGGATCCCCTGGGGCAAGATACATCCTCACCTCCCATTTCCTTTGCCAGCTGCGTGTTTGGTGGTCATGCTCTGTTTAATTTTAGCAGGGGTATTTTGGCAGCCTGTGGTTCCACTGCCAGCACTACACCCCTTTGCATCGTGTCCCTGCCCCTAAAGCTGGGAACCTCCCAAGCCCATCCCTCTGTTTGCTCCCAGCTGCTCCAAAATCAGGGAATCTGACAGAGGTTAACAGGCTCTGATTTTCCTTGTAGGGTAAAGCAGACACACAGGCTCGGTAAAGGCAGTGCCTCAGCACTGCCCCTGTACAAACCCTGGCAAAACCAACCACAGCACAAAAACACCACTGACTGCACTTGGCTCATTCACCAAGAAACCTCATTTGCCAGCCCTGTGATAAAGGAGCCCCCAGTGTGCCAATGCTTTGCCATGGAAATAAAATAAAATATTAAATAGATAAAACAAATAAATAAATTAAAATAAACAGAAAGCAAAGCCTATTGCAGAATTAGGTTCGGCAAATCGAGCAGGAGGTGATGGGGGAGGCACAAGCCTGGGAGCAGGAGGAGAGGGTGGGAGTGACCTGGGCATACCTGGCACCTGTGCTATCACCAGGCTGGTGAAGACCAGCACCATTTGGCCACAGCCCCTCTGGAAAGATGGGATACATGGATGGACCCTGCTCACCTGCTAGCAGCACACAGCCACCTCCCTGCTCTGCCTCAGAGAGAAAAGCAATTTATCTCAGCTGCCCAGGCCTGAATTCCCCCATTTATGTCCTCTCCTGACCCTGATGGGGACTCCAGACCCACAGAGAGCCCCTGTGCTGTGCCCATCCCCTCCAAGTAACACTGAACTCATCCAGGGCCAGTCTGGAGACATCCTCTGGAGCTGGCAAGAAACAAATCACCTCTGCCAGGATGGGATGGGCTGTGGGAGCTGTGAGGAAGGTGAGTGCAGGGGAGGAAGGCTCCTGTCTCCTGACGCACCCCTCCTCCTGCAGCAGAGCTCAGCTCAGCAGAACAACACTCAGCAAAGCCAGGCTGGAGCACAGGACGGGCCTTACCTTCCCTGGGCTGCTCTGGACAGTTTTCAGAGCCCACAGCACCCCCTCCCCTTGCTGCAGCCCCTCAGCTTGCTGGGGAGGCAAAGCACAGAGGGCTCCAAGACTGCTCCAGGCTCACCTGGGCAGCAGAGAGCACAGCATCTGGCAGTGATTTCACTGCAGCCAGCTCACCACCAGCAACAATTCAGGAATTAATAGAGCCAGGCTGGCAGGATGCAGGAACATCATCCATTTAGTGTCATATTGCAAGACTTTTAATTACTGGGGGAATATGGAGTCGTGTAATGATTACAAGAACAAATACTTAAAGTGTGTGGAAATTAACTGAGCCTTGGCAGTAATTAAGCTTGAAGATTAATCAGTCGTTAGCAAATAACACCCTTTGCAGGCTAACCACCATGTGGGGGAGAGGGATAGCCAGGGATGCCAGTGCTGCAGACCCCAGCCGTCCCCTCTGCCACGTGCCTGTGGGATGAGGTGGGCAGGGGCAGCCCAGCTCCTGGAAAAGGGCTTCTCCAAGCCCCAACACTGCTGGGTTACGGTGCCAGCTTGGCTCAGCCACTTCAGACGCCCTCCTCCCCTCCCCTCCCTCCCAAGCACTTTCCAGCGAGAGATCAACACTTCCCCTGCAAACTAATATTTCCCTTGCCCAGTAAACAGCTCTCCAGGAGGCTTCCATAAGTACTGGTAATTTCCTTCCCCCTCTGATGATTTATGAGGGTTGCATTCAATTAACAGCAGTATTGATTTTTCTGCAGCTGACTGGCAGGCTGCTCACCCTCGTTAGGGAATCCATCCTTCCCTCCCCAGGGTGCAGGCAGCAGAGAGCCCAGGCAGGGCTGGAGAAGGGATCCAGCAACACCTGGGGCTCACAGGTGCAGCCTGTGTCCTTATCCCAGCCTGACATCCCACAAAACCTTTGGGCAGCTCTTCTAAGGGGAAAAAAATTGGAGTTGGGACATTTGGGCTTTCCAAGAGTTTTATCTAAAGCATTGCAAGAGGCTGGTGGGCTGCAAGTGGAGGCACCTGTGGAATATTCAATCAGATAGCCCCTACAGAGCAACAAAGATTTTGGAGCAATATATTCAGCTTGGAAAGCTGGGAGGCTTTCCAAGGCAAACCATTAATTCCACCTTGTATATTCAGACTTCTCCTTGAACCTTCCAAGGGGTAAAGCCACCCCAAGCCTCTGCTCCAGTGGCACAGTGCTCACAGGTTATTCCATAGAGCCCAGCAAAGCCTTCACCTCCTTCTGCTCAGCTGGGGCTCTGCAAAACCCAGCCCTTCTGATTCCATTGGAGATCCAGCCTTCAGCAGGGGAGCACTTTGTAAAAACAAGAATTAATTCACTTTTGGGCAACTGGAACCGCAAAGCCCACGCTGGCGGCTGTGCCAAGCAGGGACGCTTTGAAGACTAAAATCCCTTTGAAATTAGCACCCTGTAATTGTATTATCTTTCCCTGACAACCTCAAGTCGGTCACTGGTGATCAAAGAGGCAGAGATAGAGACAGGGAGGGAAGGAGACAGGCCCTTGGTGGAATCCCGGGTTCCTAAGGAGGAGCAGCACCCGGGTGTCTCCGTGGGGCTGATCCGGGTCCAGGAGTCCTTGCTGGGTCCCGGTGCAGCTGGACCCCAATCCCACCTCAGCACAGGAGTCCCCAGGACTGCAGCTGGTCCCTGTCAAAGGGACAGGGACCTCAGCAGCCCCACTCCACAGGGTTTCACCCAGCTGCTGTTGGATTCCCCTGGGATGCTCTGCTCAGCACCAGAGAGCACCCAAAGCTGTGGGGTCAGCACAGGGCCAGGCTCTGCTCACAGCAGGGCAGCTCTGTACCCTTCCAGCTGCCTCATGCACCCCTCAAAGGGCAGCAGGGACCAGGACAAGCCAAGAAAGGTCACCCGGGATGAGGAGCACACGTGGCAGCACAGACAGAGCCACCCAAACCCACCAAGACCCAGAACAGCTGTAACACTTCCAACACATCCCCATCCCCTCTGGCCACAGCTCTCAGCCAGACCCAGGGCTGCAGGGAAAGAAGGGAGCGCTCGGAAAATGATTCCCAAATGTTGGCAAATGCTGCCAGAGCTTCATTAGGGACTGTCACAGCAAAATCCCACCCACAAGAAACTCCCCCATGGTGGCTGCTTCACCTGGAGATGCTCTGCCCCATGACCAGAACCAGATCTTCAGAGGCCAGGTGAGAAGGAGGAGAGGAGACAGATGGGTTTGGATGCAGAATCAAGTCAAGAGAATTCATTTCCCTTTCGGGGTGATTTTTAAGGAGCAAAAAGTGATAAGCTTGTTGCCCCTGACTTTCTGTTCCTGAAAATTAAGACATCTGTCATCTCAACCACTCAGGCCCATCTGAGCACGCACACAAAACCTGAGGCTGTTCTGGTGTGGGTCCATCAGCTCCCATCCTCTCTGGTGTCTCCAAGAGATGGCCCCAAAGTCATCACTCACACAGCAGATCTGAAACATCGAATCCCCCTCTGCAGCCATACCTGCCAGCCCACAGAAAAGCTTTTAAGTTTATCTCTTGGCTGCTAGTGTAGAGAAACAACCATCAACTGAAATTACTGGTTCTTTTAACATGAGATTGGCCAAGAAAATCATTAAATGTGAGCAAGCACCTTCCAATGGCTGGCTGTAATAGTCCTGTCCACTCCTCTCTGGGATTATTGGTGATCTCATTCTCTTGGGTACCAGCCAGCCTCGGAACAACAAAATCCCCAGCACCTCCCATGGCTGAGGCAAATTATATTTTCTCAGTGCTGGAAATGATGCTACATAAAAGGCAGGGCCATGCATTCCACGGCTGCCTGTGCAGCTCTAACTCAGGTGTGCAGGTACTGTGGCAGAGCTCAGCCTTTAATTACAGGCTCACTTACTCTGTTTTCCACCATAGGCACAAAAGAGGTTCGTGAGGAAAGCGAGGGAGAGGGATGGAAATGGGAACAGGGAAAAGCACAGCCATGGCAGGAGCTGGAGGTGGGAATGTTGGGTGGGAGCCAGCAGGATGCACCACAGCTCCTGTGCTGCCAGCACAGAACGGGGCAGGGGTGACCCCTGCACGTCACATCCCTGCCATCCACCTCTCCTGTGTCACCCGAGGCTCCACCTGAATAAAATCCACACTGGCATCTTTTCCACATTGCCACGTTTGTCCCAAGCGCTGCCCCTGTGGTTTTTCATCTCTGCTCCCCCACCACCATTTACCATTTGTGCAGGTCTTGGCATGACACTCAAATTAGTATCAATGAATGTTTAAAGGCTCCCAGAGCACAGGGAAGTGTCTCTTTAGTGAATCAGCATGTCACAACAGGAAGGTGTGATGGCATCTGTCACATTGCCAGCTGAGATGCGCATCACAGGGAGCCAGGGCACCGTTTTAAGCCCTTCTGCACATTTTAAACCTTGCTCAACTCCAAGGCTGAGCACACCAAGCCCTGAATTCCAAATAACCACCAGCTCCACAGCTATCCAAGGAGTACAGGCACAGAGCAAGTGTCCTGAGCTCAGGGAGCACATCCCACACACCAGGTGCTGCTCCAGCCCTTGGCAAGTCCCACCTCCAGCTGCACCACAGCACAGCAGTGCAGACACTGCCACACTCACAGCTGGCACAGCTGCTTCAGGAAATCATGGAATCATAGAACATCCCAACTTGGAAGAGACCCATAAGGATCCAGCTCCTGGCCCTGCACAGGACAGCCCCAAAAATCACACAGTGTGCCTGAGAGCATTGTGCAAATGCTTCTTGAACTCTTGACAGGCTGTGACAGCTAATCCTAAAAATCACAGTAAGTTCAGAAATCCCAAAAGATTCCAGACATGGCAAATGAGACTAAAAAAAGATCTTCCCATGTCCCATTGGGGCCCCACCACCCCCACAGAGCAGCTCAGCACCTTGGGGTGTTCTGCTCCTGCAAAGCCCCAGCACCCAGCGCTGCTCCACGGGCTCAGACTGACCTGTCCAGAGGGAATCGTGCTTCATCCCCTTTGTGGAAGTCAGTGCTGTTCTCCAGCCTGGCCAGGATGTCCATCCTCTTCATCAGCATCTCCAGCATGTCACTCATCCTCCGCAGCAGCCCTCGGGACTCCAGCGCGCCCATCACTGCAGCACACAGAGAGCAGCTGAGACATGGCCATGGCTGCCACTGACAGACCCTGCCCAGGAAACCCCCCAGCCCAGGAAACCCCCCTGCCCAGGAAACCCCCCTGGCCACGGCTCCAGCCCCAGAGCTGCCCCTGCTCCTGTGCTCCCAGCCCCACGGCTGGGCTCGGTGCTGTATGGACCATCACGGTGCCCTGCGGTCCCCACTGATGCCTGATCAGTCTGAGCTGGAGCAGAGGGCAGACAAAATGAGAGGAATAAAGCAGGGATTTATTGCAAGGCCTTCCAAGGGCACAGCCTGGCAATGCCAGAGCCCGGCTGCAGCCCTGCCAGGATGGGCCTCGAGATGGGCACAGAAAAGGGGCCTGGGCATGGGGTTTCACACTTGGAGAAGTTCTGCTCCATTTGCATCTTGAGCTGAACTGGCCAATTCATAACTTGGAATGATGAAGTTCCATCCTCCTTGCTTGCCCTCCTCTTTTTTACGTTTTTAGGCCTGAGTTCAGAACGATTGTCTTTGAATCCTGAGCTGGAGAGAATTGCTGTGTCTGACTGCCCTGTGAAGAGACCTTAGTAACACTTAATGTGAAGCTGAGAGCTGCACACTAAAGCAGAACAGAAAAAAAACTTAAGGCATCACCCAGTGTCCCCTCCCTGGCTCTGCCATTGTCCTGTCCAAGCAGGATAAATCCCTGCCTGTGCCCAAATCCGGCTGGGCTCCTCCAGCTCGTGATAGCCAGTGGTTATCTCAGCCCTAGATCCAGCCCCCTCTCCAGGCACGAACTCCTGACTTATCCACCTGATCCAGCCTGTCCTGAGGGCTTATGGCAATCTGACTTTATTCCCAAGTACCAACCAAACAGCCTTTCATTTGGCACTTTTTTCTCTCTCACTAGCCCAGCATCCTGCCTTTGGCAGCAGTTTGCAGGGGATGCTTAAGGAAAAACACGGGAAACTGAGCAAAGAGGTGGTCCTCCCCCAGCACATCCTCCCAGCAGCTCCACATTTTCCTGTTACACAGAAGAAATTTTCTGCCCAAATCTGCAATGGGGAGGGTGGCCCAGCACTGGAAATAGCTCTGTCTCAAGTGCTGCATCTCAGAAGCCACCCCCAGCAGGGAAAGCCCCAATTCCCAGCCCTTTTTAACAGTTTCCTATGGGTCTGCACGGCACTGACCCGCTGCCACAGGGAAAGCACAGGGGGATCCAGGAGCTCCTGGCTCCCAGCTTGATTTGCCATCTAGTGACAGAGCCCAGAGCCAGGGAACAGAAAATAAAGCTCCTGTTTCATCTCAGCTCGGCTCATTTCACCTTGGTAATAACTTAATCAGTGCATAATCCCCTGAACCTCTCCCGTTTAGCTTATCTCTGCCGTTCCACTCACACGTGCTTTCCAAGAGGCAGCACATATTTAATTTAGGCAGCAGCAGGAGCTGGGGGGGGCGGTGCTGGGAAGGCGAGAGGCTGTTGGACAGCTTGGGTGGCCAGCAGGACTTAGAGACACCTCGTGCATCTCCAAACAGATGCACGACCAGTCTTGCAAAGCCAGAGGGAGTTTGGGATCCCCTACCCTGGCACAGGCAGGGCGATGGGATGGAGCAGGGCATCCCAATGGCCTTGTGTGCCAGGGACAGCCCTGGCAGGGGCTTCTCCTGACCACGGGAGCTGACTGAGCACGTGGAGCAGCACAGAGGCCTCAGTGAGGGGTCTGGCTGGTTTGGGTGTTCAGGTGAGAGCGGGGTATGGCCATGGTGGGATCAGGACACCGTGACAGCTCCTGCTGCTGCAGAGCTGCAGCCCCAGCTCCATCCCCACTGCCCCAGGAATTCACCCAGTGTCCAGCCACAGCTCCCAGGGGTTGGGAAGGCTGCTTCCCAGGGAAGGCACTGCAGCTGAGCTGGAGGCTCCAGCCGCTCACACTCCTCTGCCAGGTCCTCACCCCGGCGGGCGCTGGGATAACCTCGGATCGCTCTGTCGGATGCAGACAAACACAGGGTGTGAGCCAGCCCTTCACCCCTCCCAGAAACTGCCCCTGGGCCAGCCAGACCTCGCCAAAGGCTGCCTTCCACGCTTGTTGGCTGAGATTATCTGCAACACATTATTTTTCCTGACGCTATCTAACAAAACAGAAGAAACATTGAGAGCAAAAGCAATTCCTCAAAAAAAAAAAAAAAAAAAAAAAAAAAAAGGACAAACCACCATTCATGGAGAGTGAAACTGGGCTCTTCCCCAAACATTCCCTCAGTTCCATGGCAGGAAGTCAGTGACTTCTGCTTGAATCAGTGGGTGCCCGAGGTGCTGTGCAGCCCCAGGGCTTCCTGGGTGGGTTTGGGAACTCAGGAGCCACCCGTGCCCATCCCACCAGGAAGGTCACCCTGTCCCCTGGGTGATATAAAAGTCACAGCCTGTCCCACTAAAGAGCAGCAGCACTAACGAGTCTGCAATTAAAAGATGCTATGGGGGTAAAAAAGTGGAATCTTGGAACCTGAAGCCCCGTTTTGACAAGTGCTGCCCCAAACACAGCTGAGCAAATCAGGAAAAGGCACAGCCAAGGGAATAGAAGAGCTCTGAAATGGGCTTAAATCAGAAAATCCACTTTAGTTATTTGTCCACAGACTGAGCCCGTTCCAGTGACATCCCTTCCACAGCTGGGCTGTGTTCATGGATTGCAGCCCCCAGCACCCTCTGTCCATCCCAGGAATGACCACCCCACAAATGGGGATTTCTGCTCAGAACTTGCTCCTGCTCTGACATCCCAGCATGGCCAGAGCTTAGACCTTGAACTCAGTTTTCGAGTGAGACAGTGATTACTCATCCTTCTTGGATGCTCCTGTGCCACAGTGGGTGAGGCTGGAGGTCAGGAAAAGGACCTGACCCAACCCCTACAGCTGGCCAGAAGGGCTGAAAGCACAACCACCAGATTCCCGTGAGTGGAGTCCATCCTGGCCTGGGGATTTGGATCCCAGCTCGTTTGCAGGAGGGTCAGGTTTGCTGGGAATTCACGAGGATCGTGCCTGGGAAGGCAATGCAGATGGAGATTTCCTGGCAATCCAGGCAAGGATGCCTGCTCCGAGTCCTCACCACAGAGGCACAGCTGACAAGACAGCTCTGCTCCCAAATCACAAATGAGGCATGAGGATATTCCCACCAGGGCACAAATCCATTTCCCTCAGGATCCCAGAGAAGCCAGCAGCAACTCAAGCCACAAGCTCCAGCTCTGCACCCCACCACCAGCCTGACCCCTGACATTCCCATTAGCTTCCCTGAATTTCCCTGAGATCTCCCCTCCTGTCACTGCCACCATCCAATTCCCAGCTGGTTTCGAGCCATTCCAAGATGCTTTCCAACAGCAAAGCTCTGAGCTTTGCTGTCAACAGTCAGACGAGATATTCCTTCTCAGATAAAGAAATTAAAAAAACCAACAAACAAAAAACCAAATACTAAATAAAAATAGTAATTAAAAAAAAAAAAAATCCCAGCTTTCCCTGTGTTATCTTTTGGGGCAGCCTGCCAGCAAGCAGAGCTGTGGCAGGACACATCTCCCCAGCCCTGCCCTGGCACTCGGAGATGAAGTCGAAGCTCTTCCGCATCAACACCTCTCTCTTTGTGTTCCTGGTCTCTGTTGTTGTTGTTGTTGTTTTTCCAGCAGCTTAAGGAAGCTAACAACGACCTGACATTTTTGGCAATGATTATTACATCTCTTGGAAAGTGTGTCTCATTAAAACCAAAAGAAAGGAGGCAAAGTGCTGAAGCGACTCTTTTAAAAATGCAAGAGCCAGGATTAATTTGTTAACCTGAAACAGAGACTCAGACACCCACCCAGGGCTGCTCAGCTGCCTGAGCCAGGCATGGGGATCCAGAGGATGGAGGAGATCCTGGCCAGGACCTCAGGCTTCTCCCTAAAGCCAGTGATGAAGATCCCCAAGGAGACTTTACCCACAGCACTGCAGGTAACCAGGATAAACCCAAACCCACCTCAACAGCACAAAACCCCAGGAAAACAGTTCTGAAAAATAAAACAGTGCTGAAAACCACTTTCTTTGAAAAAAACAAAGCCACCAAGCTGCTGATTACAAAGAGAAAATATTCTAATTTCCCCTGATAATCAGCAACGATGGGACAGCAAATACAAGGAAACCCGACCGACAGATTAATTGGAGTTTGTTAAAGTATGACAGGGTTTTGACAGCTTCCCTGAGTGGCAGCCACGCTTTCCAGGCAATCACTGAACTGACAGAGGTTTTCATAGCAGCACTAGGAAATAATGATTGCAATCAATCATATCTTACCGGATTTCATGAGACATGCTGGTAAACACAGCAGAGGGAGGAGAATTATTTATGGGGCTTCTGAAGAGCACACAGCTAAGTAATTGGATGAAATCGGGGGAAAAAAGGAAAGCATCCCCTAAGGGTGATGTCTTGTGGAAGAAGGAATAACTTCTCTGTGAAACCAGTGGAATAGTCAACAACCAATATGCTCAAGTTTGGATGGGCTGAAACCCAAGGGAATTCACTAATGATGCACTTGTCTTTAAAATACCTCCTTGGAGTGAAAGCAGCCCTGAGCAGGCAACACCCCCTGGCAGTACCTGCCACTGGAACCTCCAGAGCAGGAGCCAGGATGAGCATTCAGGGGAGTTTTGCTGCGTGTGCCCACCTGGATTCAAGGGTGAAGTTCAGTGGAACTCAAGGATCCTTGTGGATCCCTCCCAGTTCAGGATATTCTGTGTTTCTACCATTCTCTGGCCATGCAGGAGTGGAGAGCAGCTGAGAAAGGAGCATTTCTAGTGCAGGGGACCCACTGCTGGGACCAGTGGGGCTGATGGGAAGTGGTGCTGGCAAAGCCCAGGTTTTGCCACAGGGAAAGGAGCAAACAGGAAGGAATTTCCTTGTGTTTTCCATGTTTTGGGATCCAGAGCATCCTTCACTGCTGCTCACATTGGGAGGCCTCTCCACCCAGCACTTCCCAAGCACGGATGGAGTGCGGAGGATGTCACCCTGTCACACAGGCTCTGGGAGGTTTGGGCTGAGGTGTTCAAAAGGAGTTAAACCCCTCAGGAAAATAAAAATGGCACTTTGGGGCATGTGCCCTTGTGCTGGTTTCAGCTGGGGTAGAGTTAATTTTCTTCCCAGTGGCTGCTGTGGGGCTGTGTTTTGGAATTGTGCTGAGCACAGGGTGGATTTTACAGAGATGTTTTTGTTACTGCTGAGCAGCGCTCACCCAGAGCCAAGGCCTTTGCTGCTTTTCACTCTGCCAGGCTGCTGAGGAAGCTGGGGGTGCTTGGGAAGTGACACAGCCAGGACAGGGGACCCGGACTGACCAAAGGGATATTCCAGACCCTACAACATCATGGTCAGGGTATAAAGTGGGGGAAGGAGGAGGAAGGGGGGTTCTGGCATCACTCAGCAGGTGGTGAACAATTGCACTGCTCATCACTTGTTTGCTTCTTTTTTGTTATCACTATAATTCACCATTGTTATTGTATTTTACTTTGTTTTCAATTAATAAACTTTTCTCAACGTACAAGTTTTACTCCAATCCTCCTCCCCATTCCACAGGGATGGGGGAGGAGGCCTTGTGGTGTTTAATTTCCATCTGGGTTTAAACCATGGCGTCCCTTTAGCCACTTGGAGTGACTCAAACCTCCCTGACGGCAGCTCCCATCCCTGGGTCACTCAGCCCATCCTGCTCAGGGAGTCTCACACTGCTCAGCAACACCTTCATGCTAAGAAGATGAGGGGGGGAAAAAGTAATTTCCACCCAAATCCAAGTTATTTCAAGGGCAGCAAAAACCTCCCTTTCTCATCACTGTGGGGGGACCAAGGCACAGCCTCAACCCACATCTCCACAGAGCCGTGTGAACAGCACCAAAGCATCTCCCTGACATTTAAAACGCAATCCCACACTGTATTCCCAACATCCATAACCTGGCTGCTTGGCTGTTGGTCCCCTCCCTTCCCAGACGTGTCACAGCCCTGCCTGGCCACCCCACACAGCTCCAGGACAAGCAGGGGATTTGCTCCGAGATCGTGAGATATTGCTTATGTCCATGGAAAATACCAACTGAATTAATTTCAATCTAAAGCATCATTTGCTTTGCTTTTCTCCTTTAAAGGACAACTCCAGGCTACTTAAACCCCTCAAAAGGGCAGCACAGTCTTGGAAGATTTATTGCAGGGGAAACTGGAGGATCTCCAAAGGGGTTCAGGCAGACCCAGGCCCCACTGCCCAGCTCCTCGGGGTGGTACCCAGGGCTGTCCTGGGGATGCCATCCTCCCGTGAGGGCACCCACCCAGCCTGGCATTTTCCCAGCCAGCAAAGCCCCAGCCCTCCGATTGTCTGATGTTCCTCTATTTACTTTCACTATCGATTTTCATTCAAGCAGATTAAAAGACCAAAGAGCCAACTAGCCAAGGACTAACTCTGACACAAAATCCATTGCAATCACAGCCCAGAGACCCAGTGCTAACTGGAAACAAGAAAGCCCAAGGCCAGGCTCAGCTTGGCAGCAATGGGCACCTCCTGTCTCCATCCCTTTGGGGAAGCTTTCCCCCTCTAAAGGGGAGCAAAGAAGAATTCCACTGATTGATGAATGGAATGAAAGAGATCTGTCTTTACAGATGAACTCTTAAGTCCACTGATAAATGAAATTGAGTATTGAGAGATGAAAGAAACAATGGGAAGAACCATGAATTCCAGGAATTAAAAGAAGAAAAATTAAAAAGGGGGAGGTTGTACATGAGAAGGGAATGTTAGGTATCAGGCATTCTGGGAAGTCTGTGCCTCTCAAATACCTCAAGAGAGAGGGAAAATGCGGCCAGGAAATTAGGATAAAAAGGAGGCTGGGTCCTCCAAAAATTTGAGAGATCCCAGGGGAAATGGCCCATGGCCTCTCCCTTTATTCCAATAAAGGAAAAGGACTCCTCTGTCTCCTTTTTGGACATAAACCTCTGGTGTTTGTGGATATGTTTTCCTAACACCTTCTTCCCTCCTGCAGGTTCTCCTGCTGCCATGAGGCCCCAGGAGGTTTCCTGGAGAAGGTTGGTTACAGGAAACCACCCCGAGGTGTTCCTGTCCCAGCCCTGGGGTCTCAGCAGGAGCCCGAGCTGAGCCTGCAGAAGAGGGTCCTGATGTTTTTCTACCCAACCAGCTCTCCCTGTGCCTCCCATCTCAAAGGAAACCCTGCAGGAACAGCCTGCAGCTCCACCCAAACACTCCCTATTTCCATACAAATAAGGAAAGGCAGGAAAATGAACAATACAAACACTCACACTCCCAGCCAGGAGCGTTTCATTGCTGCAAGGGAGAGCAGAGGGCTGTTCCCCCCAGCTTTTATTGCTTCTTCCCCTGCCATACACACAGCAGAGAGCTGATGTCCCCTCTGGGACACGGGGACAGTCCCACGAGCCATCACTGCAGGTAAAAGGAGCTGGATCATCTCCTCTCCCCCACAGCCCCTGGAGATGGGCTGGGGGAGTTGGAAGCTGGGCAAGAAGAGATGAATACACACAACCCCAGCACAAGCTGCAGTTCAGCTTTTATTTGTTTTAATATATTTTAACCCATTTTTCTTCCTCCTTCTCATCCCCCTTTCACTTTTTCTTTTAAAAAAAAAAAAAAAAGCAGCAGCAGGGAATTTTTAGTTGCTTCTCTATTGCCAGCCAGCACTATTTGAAATTGCATTTTAAGCTGTTCTGCAGCGCTTCAAACACCTCACACTGCAGGAGGGGCTTCCAAATTACAAGATTAACATCGATTTTAAATTGCTTCCTAAAACACAAGGGCTCCAGCACAGCGATGGATCAAGGGCAGCTGCTGTAGCAAAGCCCAGAGGACACCAGAGCTCCTGGGGCATTTCTGGGCCCCACACTGGGCTGGATGCTGTTGGTACGGGGGGCAAAGCTGGACGCTGGTTTTGCAGCTGAGACCTCCAGTTCCAGGTGAAAAGCTGCACACACAGGTCCCACAGGACAGGGGCAGCCCCAGAGTGACTCCTCAGACCCACGAGCCAGGGACCAACCTTCATTTGGGTTCCTGGTGTTTACAAGAGGAGTCTCTCCAAGGGCTCCAGCCAGCTCTCCAAACCAGCATTTTACTCAGCTGGTTCTTCTCCTAATGGCCCCCATTGCTCATCCAGGGAAAACTGTACTGCCAGGAGCCAGTGCCCCAAGGATTGCAGGAAAGGACGGATTGCACCCAGCACTTGCACAGCCCAAAACCAGCCCGTGGGAGGCTCCAGGAGGCTCAGCACCTCCATCACTCCTCCAGCTCTGCACGTGCAGCCCCACAGCCCACAGCCACACTCAGAGCTGCCCCAAAGGGTTCCGCTTCAGAAACAGCAGAACCCGCTCATTTAACATTTCTAAAATGATCATTCTTACTCCTTCAGCCAAAAAGATTGGCCAAACAGTGCTGGGCATCCTGCCACCCTGCTTCCAGGGGCAAATAAATCATCCCCTTCCTCCAAACCCATCAATCTCCAGCAAGCCCAGGGGCCAGATCCTCCAAGCAGCAGCAGAGCTCAAAGCAGGGCCCTCAGAGCTGGGGGGCATTGGCAGAGCTACAGGATGAGCCTCAGCTAATCTCTGCTCGAGCTGAACACAGCCCTGCTCACTCGTTTAAGCCAGAGAAACAAATAAATCAATGGGAAAACCCAGCTTTTACAGAGGCTGCTATGGTTCCCACTGTGCTAGTTTTATTTTCTGAAGTACCTGCTGCCTCCCGGGCTCAGGATGAATTTTGATTTAGGAGTGAAAAGGGGTAATAAAAGCATAAAGAGCCATTAACATTCCTCCTGGCCATGGTGGGGTGTTGGCTCATCACGAGTTGATGGAAATGCCATTTGACTTCCTTATGAGCTATAGAAAATCAATTAATTGATTTAATCATTCCCTGGGTGTCCCTGCTTATGGAGATAACAGAGTGCCAGGGCAGCAGGATGCTGCTCCTGCCTCCTCAGACACAGGGGCAGCAGGGAAGCACACATCCCTGCTCCGAGGCCCTCCACACTGCTGCCCCAGTTCAGGATGTGTGAATTCACACTTCCAATTTTCCAATTTGGTGGCATCATTTTTCTCTTCTCTTTAAGCCTGTAGGCATTCAATTCTGAGCAGCAATTGCATCAAACAGGCACTTCTTCAGGAAGAGACATTTTCCCAGGGTGGATTAAGCCTTAACCACTACAACAGCAGCCCTGACACTTCTTTTTACCCCTCTGTGCCCTGCAAAGCACCAATCTGCATTTTGCTCCCCCAGCACATCCCCACAGAAGTGGGCAGGAACCTCCAGTGTCATGTGGAACCCCAGGGATGCCTTTATTTTCCTTATTTCAACAGCTCTCATTTCCCTGCCTGCAATACCAATTTAATAAGGGCAGTAAAGTTTTACACTTCCACTTGCAACTCCCTTTCCACGAGCGGGTTGGGGATGGGAGCACAGTGCACGTAAGGATGGAGGCAGAGCTTGGGGCTGAAGTGGGGACACCAGCACAAGCAGGAGAGGCCACACACTTTTAACCAACCCTCACTTTCTCCACACAGGCAAAACAATGGCCTGCTCCCAGAAAAATGCAGATTAAGGACACCCCTGTGTTGGCCATGGGGTGCAACCCCAGCTCAGTGGCACCCATGGGTGTTGTGTCACCTGCTTCAAAGCGCCCTTGGGGCAGCTGAGGACCCAGCAGCAGCTGGCAAAAGGCAATGTTGGGGGCAGAAAGGCCTCACCCTGCATCTGGGCTTTGCCTGGCTTTGGTGTCTCCGTTACCTTCTCTCACCCCACCAATGCCTGGACAAGGAAGGGAACAGAGGGAGCTGCCAGAGCTCAGCATTTCCAGAGGAGCCCAAGAGCCAACCCCACTGCTCCAGGAAAAATCAAAAGCCCATCAGCTCCCAGCAAAGCTCCTCGCCAAGGAGATGCTCCCAGCATCAGCCAGCTCCACTTGGCACCAACCAGACAGCTTCTTAGAGCATCAGCTGGCTGCTCCGAGGATTCATGGAGTGGCTTTGGAAGGGACGGATGCGGAGAGGCTGGAAGTGAGCCCCGAGCACTGAAGAGCTGCCCAGCACGCTCTTCCACATGGCTTCCCCCTGGCTGGCACCCACAGGCTCCAGGAGAGCCCCATCCAGCTCTGGATGCAGCAGCAGGAGGATGCAGCACTGGGGATGGGCAGGTCCCAGGTGGTGCTGAGGAGGTGACACCACACTCTGACCCACAGTGATGCCTTGGATTTTAACTTTCATATTTCCCAAAGCCTGCAGTGCTCAGGGTGTGACTCTGCAGGGTTTGGCAGCCTGGGAGCTGCTGCTCTCTCATGTTCACATTGACAGAACAAAGCCTCTCCAAGGCTGCTCCCCAAGGACACCCAGACTGCCCTGGGCCCAAAATGTGCAACCCAACACCTTGAGAAGGGGGCTGAGCTGGGGAAATACCATCATGAGCTAAAGTTTGAATTGGGGAATTGATGCTGAGATGCAAATGGCCCAAAGCTCTAAAGGGGTGAAGAACTCGTGACTCGGGGTCCATCCTGGGCTCCATGGTGAGAGCAGCCTCTGGCTCCCCAGGCTGGGCCTTTGGAGGCCTTTCCAATCAATATCCACCTTTATTCCCTCACTCCTGTCTGGTCTCTCTTTTCAGGCAGCCACTTCAGGCATCAACACCTGGGAGAACAGCCGGGATAACAACCCCACAGGCAGTGCAGGAAGAGGGGATGGGAGAGGGGAACCTCCTGTCTTTTGAGGGAGTTTTACATAGGCAAACTCTGGATTCACACCCTGAGAAGTCTCATCCCTCCTCCTGGAGCAGCATCCCGGGCACCGCTGATCCTGACAAGCTGCTTACAAGCGCTGCAGTTATCCAGGGCTGCTCAGCAGACAACATCAAAACATGACACCAGCAGCCCGGGAGAGAGTTATAACTCACTCAGGAAGAAACGGGGAATAATTAGCGCCGCGTTTGCCGAGCGGAGCCGGCCCGGCTCCCTCCCTCCCCTGCCCGTGTCCCCGTCACTGTCACTTGCTTACACGAGTCTTCACAACTGGTTCTCCTGTCGCCTCCGCTGAGCGTTAAAGGCAGCAAGATAAATTTATAACTCACATGACTCCTTGAAAGCAAAGAGAACACAAACATCTCTGGAACCACACGCCTGTGTGCTGTGTCTCAAGGAGCCCTCGCTCCCGGTGCTCTCTCCAGCCACAGCAGTGAGAAAAAGGATTCCCCAACCCACAACGCAACTGTTGGGTATTGTCCCTAACCCAAGCCCCTGTCAGAAGAACTGTGTGCTCTGCCCAGAAGCAGCTTGGGATCTGGCACAAGTGGCTGCGACCCAAGTCTGCAAATGGGTCCTGACATTAACTTTCCTGAGAGAGAGGGAGGGTGAACACACCTGGGTTTTACTTTAAAGCTCTCTGGGGCTGAGCAGCATCTCAGTGCAGCCAGGACAGAGCTGAACCGAGCTGTGCCCTCACAGCGAGAGAGTACCCAGTGGGTCAGGATCGGGGACACAGACCTCCTCCTCCTCCTCCTCTCCTGGCACAGCTGACTGCGAGGGGGGGTGACAGAGTTACTCAAGCTCACTCTGATCGTTAGCAAATCCGAGCTTGACCTTTCTGCATCCTCTGTGAGAACAAATGGTGATGTGTACCTGGCCATGCTAACCCAGCTGGGACGCTGCTGGAGCAGAAGGAAAAGCAGCAGAGCCGGGAGCAGCAGCAAAGGACCCCTCTGAGGAGATCGTGTAGGTTCTCATTTCTATTTGGCCTCTCTGCTCCGCTCCTCAGGGAGCAATCCCAGGCATTGAAATAACATGAGATCCTGTTGCTTCACGGTGCTGTGGCTCTGAAATGGTGAAAATGCCCTACAAAACCCCAAGCGACCTTCAGCGTTTTCATCTGCAGCACAATTCCACAACGTGCCTGCTCTGGAGAGAAACAGCAGCCACAAATACCAAAGCTCACAGCTGTGCTGCACAGCCCTCAACATCTCCCTCTCTCCTCTTGTGCATTCACTGATGGAAGGAATCGCTTTAAGCAGGTGAGACTCCAGGAACTGGAGCAAGCAACAGCAGCAGGAGAGGCAGAGCACTCTGGGATCTGGAACACTGAGAGGGTTTGAGGAGAACAGGGCAGGATTCCTGCCAGGTGATGTTAAACACCATCTCCAGCACAGCATGGCTTGGCTGTTGGCCCTGGATCTCTCCTGAGAGTCCTGTAGCCCAACATGGCAAACCAGAGCCATTCTGGCAGCACAAGGAAGCCCCAGTGCTCAGCTTTCCCCATGGTCTGCATGGGGGACAAGACAGCAAGGAGGGGCTTCCTCAGAAGACTTTCTCCGTAACTTTTCCACATTTATCTTTATTCCCTCCAAAATGAACATAAATGATCAACTCTTTTTGCAGCAGAAGCTGTTCTTTGGTGACCTGCAATTCTGCTGTGCCTCAGACCACAGGAAGTCCCTGCAGGGGCTGGTGCACTGCCCATCTGCAGACAGACTCCAGGCTGAATTACCATTGCCCAGCTGCAATGTCCCAGTGGTGTAGGACTGGGAAAACCCCTGTTCCAGCCCACAAGCTGCTTATCACCCCATCAGGGTCCATATCCTGCAGCCCTGAGGAGATCAGACCCAAAACACATCTCAGCAACCTAGGACAAGGTGCAACAGCCTTGCAGAGCTTCACCCCTGCTTGCTTCTATTTTCCAGCTTGTGCTCTAAAATCAGCTCTACCCCACCTTCATCCCATTCCCACCGATCCCAAAGCTGGAGAGGAAGCAGAGCACAGGAGCCCAGTTGTGGTCAGCCACAGGAAACCAGCTGGAGATGCTGCTGGGAGCTCGTTTTGGGGTGGGAAAAGGCAGGTGCTAATCTCTCCAGCTGAGCAGCAGGAAAGACTTGAAAACAGGTTGGAAAGAGAGTTATGGGAACAGCAAACACACAAACTCCAGCCACTCCGCAAACCCCCACTTCCCAAGGGCTGCAGGATCCAAGGGCCTCAGCACCAGAGCTGCTGCTGCAGCAGTGACCCCAAGCACAGAGAAACCTGTGAACCGCTCCAAACCCTTCTATCAGAGTCCCAGCAAGGTCAGCTGGAATCAAATCAGGCCCCTCTGACAAGAACCAGCAGCCCAGCATGAGGGCAAAGCTCAGCTCCAGTTGGTTTGGGATACCAGGACCTGTCCTACACATCCCCTGGGTTTGCAGCAAATTCCTCCAGCACCTCATCCCCAACCCTGCAGGAATCAACAGCAAGAGGAATCCAAAGGCTTTTGAGTCTTTGAAGCAGCTACAGCAGTTGCAGGCAATATTCCAGCCACATCTAATCGTGTTTTAACACTTAATAACCTATTTTCTCCTGCTAATCCCCTGCAGCAGCAAGCTCCCCCAGCGGGATGTACATCCCACCAAATCCAGCCTGGGGCACAGCCACGAGCTGAGGGACCACGGCCAAATCCCTCCCAGCACCGTGATTACAGAATTTGGTGCTTTCTCAGCATCAGCCTCCTGCCCCTTGACTCCATCAGTAAAACAACCGCCAGAAAGATGCATGGGGGAAAAAAGGATCATCAAACACATTAAATTCTAAATAAGAGGAGAGAAGAGGGCACAGAAAACTCAATCTCTTGAGTCTAGAGCCCTTCCCAAAGCATCTCCCACATTCAAAATTTATAGACTTCTCTGTTCCCATTTTTATCTACATCTTTGTTTGCAGAACAAATTTTCTCCGTGGCCATTTCAAAACAAAGGAACCTTTGTCTGTGTTTACTTGACAGCAGTGGATTAGGATAAAATAACTTGCATTTCAGAAGGGTTTTTTTATTTATTGTTAAGATGCAAAGCCTCTACTGCAGCGAATCATCAAGCAGAGAATCCATCTGAGAAATTATTTCTGGCACACACCAAGAAACTTGGCTTTTGGAGAGAACCTCCAAGAAAGGTATTCACATACAAAAATCAAATTTTAAATGGGATTAACTTCTGGACTGTGACATTATCCATTTCTCCTTTTCATGCTCCTGCTTCACATCTATGTTTATTTTGGTTATGATCAGCTGCTCGCACAGTTCAGGAGCCAGGAAAGCTCTGGGCAGGGCTGGGGCATTCTCATGGCTCCCTTTGAATTGCAATAGCTGAGGCTCAAGGCTGGGTTGGGCAGGTCACTCGGGGAGAAACAGGAACAACCCCAGCCTAAACTGGACCAGGGACCATGAACTTTAGCATTCATCCACGACCCAAAGGATTTTTTGGGTGCAGATGATTTTGAAGGAAATGATTTTTTGGCATCCCCCAGCTCTCTGCAGCCAGCCCAACCCCGCAGGCACTGAAGGGCATGGGCAGCTTCCCCTGCACAGCTGAGTCTGGCAGGACATGTGGGAACAAGGAGCAGCACGAACAGCCACAGAAGCTGGGATCAGCCCCAGGAAGGGCTGCAGGAGCTGACACTCACTCACCACAAGCCCACCCCAACAAATATTCCAGCTCCACTGCAGAGCAGCCCAGCCCAGAGCACAAGGAGGAGGATGCTGGCAGCTTCCCTGCAACACCCATCCATTAATGAACAATGCTGCAAAGGGCACTCCCAGGAGTCCAGGGGGAGCAGGGAACAGCAGCAGGGACCAGGAGCCCATTCCTGGGAAACACTCAGCAGGCTTGGGCATGGCAGAGCTGAGGCCCCACACCCAGGAACTGTTCCCAAGCCACTGGCCATGAACCCGTCCAGGTTTGTGCAGATTCCCAGCCCTCCTCACACCCAGAGCTCATCAGCCCAGCACAATCAACCTGCTCCTCTGAGCTCACCTCCAGCCCAGCACTGTGAGCCTGACAGCAGCCACGGCTGCCAGGAATATTTCCTGGGTTTCCCTGGGATCCAGAACACATGTTAATTAAATGCCAGTTTGTTATTCCAACAGACCTTTGGAGACTTCACAGCGCTAATAAGCAGCACATCCACTCCTGCTCCCCCCTCCCCACTTCCATGTTCATTCCATGCTCCTCCACGTGAGCTCTGCATTCCCTCAGCCAGGAGAGGCCTCTGGAGTGCCCTCCTCAGCCTCCTGCTCCAAAGAGAGGGGGCCAGAGCTGCCCACAGCCTCACGCCAGCCAGCTGTGCTCCCAAAGGCTGCAGGGATGGAGCTTCCCCTCCTCCCCAGAGGCTGAGACTCCCCATGTCCCAGGGAGGCTGCCCAGCATCCATCAGCCTTCCTGCCTTGTCCTTGCATGTCCTTCCAGCCATCAGATCCTCCCCACAACAGCCACAGCCTTTCACAGGTGACAGACGGGTGACACGGGCCAGCTCCTGGCCAGCACATTTCCTGAGGCCTTGGTCCCACTCTGCTTTGGGGGTTCCTCATTCCTGGGAACAGCTGGGGCACAGCCAGTCCCTACAAAGCAGTGTGACAGGAAAGCATGAACACCAAAAGCCTGAACCAGGTGTTAAAGAGTGAGAAGAAACCTCTCAGGCTGTGCCTGCCAGGCTTTAGGGACAGAGAACACAACCTTCCTCCAATTCAGCATCTTCCTCCAGAGACAGGGGAGAGGATGCTTTGTGTTTAAAAGCAGTGTGTGAGGCCATGAATGAAGCTCATCATCCCCAATAAGAAGCACGGCAACAGCCAAATGTGCAGCAATTCATCTGGAAGCAATCGTTTGTTTGGCAAAGCCACTGCATATAGGAAAAAATTTGAATTTGCATTGAATTTTTGAGCTTTCTAACAAAGCAGGACTTGCCTTACCCCGTTAGAAAGCTAAGAGACCAAAACCTTGAAAAATTAGAGGACCTAGGTTATAATTTACTTCTTTTCTTCTTTAAATGAGGCCAGTCAGGCATAACCAGAAGCAGCATTCAACCCGCACCACCTTGGAGTAAAGCAGCATCTCTCCCAGCCAGCAAGGCTGCTGCTCCCAGCCCTCAGCAGAGCCAAAGAGGGTCAGGCAAGAGGGTGAACCCATTTACACACCTTGATTTTATCACCTGAACCCCTAAAAGTGTGGAGGATTTGAGGTGTGAGGTACTGAAAAAGGAGATTTGTTTCGACCCAGCTCCAGGGCTGTGCTGACACTGCTCCCAGTAAACAAGAGACAGGCAAGGATGCAGCCAGTGATTCAGAGGTCTGGGTTAAATTGATGACAAGGATAAGGATGGGAAAAGCCACTCCAAGGCATCCAGAACTGGGGTAGAGAGCTGAGCAATGGTCATTTTGCCATTATCTCACCTCAAGAGCCCTTAGGGCTGACCCCAGGTGCTTCTGCAGGTCTCTGGAAACCTTTGCTGCTCTTGGCAGCACAACCTGCGCCACATCTCAGCTGGTCCCACAGTTCACCCGTCTCTCTTTGCCTTTCTTTCAGTTGTCTACCAACTTTTCAGGGACACTGGGGCTCCTCTGGGGCAGAGGACAGCTGTAACAGTGACACCTTTAATTTCAAACTCAGCAATCTTCTCAGAACCCATCTCCTCAAAAGCCAGGTCTGGAGAAGGTTTGGGGAAGGCAGTTGGGTCTGGGGGCTTCTGCTCACTCTCCCTGTGCCCTTCCTTATCCCAAGAAGGAAGAATTCCCCTAAAACCAGACTTCACTCAGCAGCCATCCTGGGATGTGTGCTTGGCTTGGGGACAGGAACACAAAACACACCCTCCCCATGGGGACACCTACCCTGACCCTGCCACCTGCTCCAGCCGGAGCTCACCAGGGACACACCAGCCCTCAGAAAAGGGGTTTGATGGAGCTGGTGATGGGAACAGCTGGGGGAGCAGAAGGAAAGGAACATCAACCACCGTGTGCTCCATCCATAGGGAGAGCACAAATCCAGCTGCCACAGGCTGCAAATCCATCTCTTGGAAAGTCAACCGAGCAGTTTAACACCATCCAGCTCCTGGAAACCACCACGTTATCCCTTTCCTTCTGTAGGGAAGCAGCTGGCACTTCTTCCAGCTCCTCAAGGAAAGGATTTAATGCCCCAAAATCACATCCTGGGTGAGGCTGTGGAGCTCAGATCCTTCCATGGTGTTGGTACAGTGGCCTGACCAAGCCCATCTCACCCTGCTCAGGGGAGCTCAAGCTGGGCAGTTCCCTCTGTGCATTGCACTTGACTGGAATCTCAGAGCAAAAGCCAGGGGAAGCTCCATCCGTGGCAGCAGTGTCCTCCCAGAGCAAGGGCAGGACAGGACTGTCCCACCACAGAAGTGTCTCCTGAGCTGACTTCATGGCTCACCAAAAGAGCTCTTAAATGCAACACAACGCACACTTGCTAAAAATCAGAATATTCCTCTTCTGCATTTCGCTGCCTGCACAAAACCACAAAGGCCTTTTATTTTCCCTTCCCTAAGGAACAATTTCCACTCCCTGCAGACCACAAGTGCTCAAACCCACCAAGACCTGCAAGCACCTGAGCCAAATCCTCCACACATCAGAGCAGGGGCAGCACACACAACCCACGGCGCTGCCAGCTGAGGGTCTGATCCCTCTGCTGCAAGGCAGGCTCAGCACCCACCCTCCAGCACTCACCCCCACCGTGCCACCCCTCTGCATGTGAGCACAGCCGGGTTTGAGCTGCAGGGCAAAGGTCCCCTGCCACGGCAAGAGAGGCCACCAGCACCCCGAGCCATCCTGATAATCCCAGAAAGGGCCAGGAGGGACCTGTGGGAATGGAGCGGCCAAGCACCATCCTCCTGCATGCCTGGCAGCCATCAGCTCAGCTGGACCATGCAGGTGGGGGCGCTGGAGGCCCAGGAGGGACAGGGGGGACGCGGAGTCGCGCTCACCTTCGGTGCGGATGGTGAAGGGGGAGTCCCCGAGGCGCTTGGCTGAGAACTGCCCTCCCAAGGACGTCATCAGGAAGCACAGAGTGAAAAATCCAATGCCCAGCACGAAAATCCTGCGGGAGAGAAAGCAGAGCTGGAGCAAGGTGTGATGAGGAGCCGGCTCCACCACCCTTCTCCCCTGGGGTAATCCCTCTGCACAGCAGCAGGAGATGCTTTGGGTTTGGGTGTTTGGGACAATGCCAGCTTCCCAACTGCTCCATGCCCGTGGCTCAACCCACCCAGCCCTGGCAGGGAGGCACCTGTGCAGCCCCAGCCACGGCCAGACCCACGGAAGCTTCGCAAAGAACCCCAGGATGCTTCTGCCCAAACCCTGGTGCTGAGCAGGGGAGTTTTGCCAGAGAACCCCCTCTGAAATCCCTGCAGCCTGCTCCGATGGGCTCAAGGAATCCTCCACTTCTCTCAACAGGGAGTGGAGGATTTTCATCTTCGGTGGGGAAGCTGAGCCAGACCACAACAACCTGTAGGATGCTCCACCAGGTCCAGCCCAACAACCCAGACCGAAGGAACCACTAAAATAAACAATATCTGGGTTCCTCTGGGAGAGAGGAGTAAAGAGAGACCTTTACCTTCCCTTCCTCCCAAAGGATCTAAAAAAAGCCCTTTTAGTTTTTTAAATAAAGCCTTTTGTTCCCCTGTAACTAGGCCACCGGCATTGTCGCTGTGTCCCCCGTGCACAAAGGGACAAGGAGGGACCTGCGCCACTGACGTGGCCTGGGGCCATCCCATCACTGCTTTGTTCACCGGGGCTGGCAGGGAAGTGGCTCCCAGGGGACACACCGGGCAGGATGTCATCTGCAGGTCACCTCCAGCGAGGGGAGGAGCTCCCAGCCCTGCTCCTGCTCCGGCCACATTCAGGCCAGACACTCTCGGGGGTGGAAAGGCTGAAGGCAGGAGCTGTGTGCCAGCCTGGCAGAGTGCTCTGTGCCAAGGGATGGAGGTCTGGCTCAGAGACGCTGCCATCATCCCCGAGGCTCCGTGGAGAGGCAGCAGCCTCCAGCAGACACACGGGAAAAGCCCGGGCAGAGGCACTGCCAGGTGGGACAGCTCCCAGAGCAGCAGCGTGATCTCAGCCACCAAACTCAGGGGAGATCTCGAGGAGGAGAAAAAGACAAGCCCCAGCAGCCTCGAACAACAGGTTTGTCTTCCAACAGGTCAGTCCTGTGTGGGACAGGGAGCTGAGGAGCCCTCAGGATGCCCGCGGGCATCACTGCCTCTCAGCACCCCCGGGCCAAAGGGAGCAAAGCACAGAGGACAGGAGCCTCCAACTCTCCTCTGCAAGCTCACAGCATCCTCCGAAGGGCTGGGGAGCTGCACACAGACACAGCACAGCCACCCAGGCTTTTCCAGGTGCAAAGGAGCCCACAGCCCTCGACCTGAGCATCCCTACACAGCTGAAAGGCAGAGGAGTAGGAACCAGCCTTTAATTCTGGGCCACAGCACGGTAGCACTGCAATTATCTGCTGCTGGAAAGGGCTAACAAATAAAGTGACCTGCTTCAATGCCCTTGTTAGTGACTGGAGATGTTGTGGAGAGCTCAAGTACCAGATCAAGCAGCTCAAGAAGGGCTGGGCTTCCCCAGGGAGATGGAGTGGAGGAGCTCCCAGGGCAGCTCCCTACTGTCCCAGCACAGCATGGCCAGGCTTTCCTTACCTGGAAACACTCCTGGGCAAGACCTGGCACTTAGAGAGGATCCTACGAGCTCCCCATATCCATCCAGGCAGCTCTGACCCTGCTGTCACACAGCAGCACACAGCTGAGCCCCAGGGCAGCCTCACCCTCAGCAGAGCCAGCTCAAGAACAAAGGGTTTCTCTGCCTGCTCCGAGGAGGATCAGCCTTGCTCACAGCAGACAGGCCCCCAACTCCTGTCCATCCCCATGGGCCAGCCCTGCTCCATCCCCAGCAGACCAAGGACACCTGGCCATGGGCTCTGGGCAAGCAGCACAGCACAGCTCCCCATCCCCTTCCCACCTCCCACCTAATCAAGGGGAAAAGCAACACCTGGGGCTTGTCAGCACTAATGAGCTCTGCCAGCAGCACAAACACTCCCTGACAGCCAGGCCAGGAGAGCTGACCCACCTGGGAGAGCTGATTTATCCGGGAGAGCTCACCCACCTGGGAGAGCTGATTCACCTGGGAAAGGGGATTCTCAAATGCATCACTAGAACTGCCTGACATCCCCATGCAGGAGTGGACCAGCTCGGGTCCCTTTAATTTCTGAACAAGCCACCTCTGGAGGGGTGGACAGCAGTTTCTACAAGATAAATAAAGCACTGTGCACTCACTAATCCAGACTCCCATCCCAAAAGGCCTGGCTACAGGCACAGCTGGTGAGCCCCACAAGCAGCACCCAGTGGAGCAGAGACACCCTCTGCCCAGCAGATGCTGATGAACCACGGAGCTGTGCAATCTGCACACAGACACGATACAGACCTCAGCCCCCAACCCAGAGCAGACCTGGGAGAAGGGTTTCCAGAGAGCCACGGTCCAGCTCCAACAGGGAGGTGATTGGGGAGGCAGCAGAGCGTCCCTGATGCTGCAAAGCAACGTGGTGTCCCATAAATAGCTTGGAGAGGGGGTGATCTGGGGACATGAGCGCACTGCCATTATCACAGCCTGAGCCCAGCGCAGGGCTGGGTCTGGGAAAGGCTCTCAGGAACACACTGGAGGGGATTGCTGCCCCCAGCGTGGTTTGGAGAGCTGAATTTGTCCTTCGGGAATGCTGTCTGCCACGGCACTGCCCTGGCAGGAGAGGACAAGGGCAGGGTGGAGAAGAACAAGCTGAAGGGAGTCAAAGCCCAGCAAGTCCTGCACCCCAGGGTCCTCCCTGGGAGCACATCCTGCTACAAACCCCACCCACTGCCCTGTCCTGCTACCCCTCCTCCAAGGGGCGTTTTAGCAAAGCATCACCTGAATAAATACTCAGATCTGACCCTGCTCTCACACCTCCTATTGACCATATCTTCATCATTATGCAAGACCTTGTTGACGCTTTTTAATCTTCGTAACTATAGTCTGGCAAGGAGGGAACGTTAAACACCAAGCGGAAGGGAAAAGGGGAAGGGAAGAAAAAGATACAAAGGTGATCTGTGCTCTACCATCTCCCCAGGAAACTAAACCTTTTTCATTTTGACTGGATTACAGAGAGAGTAGAAGAGATGCATGATGGGTTTTTTATAAATAAAAAAAACCCAAAAAACAGAGGAATCGGGGCCTTACTGGAATTGCTGTCCTTGGGAGATCAGTGGATCCAGCCCAGGGCAGTGCTCCAGGGAGGGTGCAGGGCTGGGCTCTCAGCCTGAGGATCCCATCTCTTTTACTTTTGCTGATGTTCTCCAGGTGAACAAAAATGCCTGGACCAGCCTCAGCTGAGAGGAAACTTCTTATACACAAAACAAATACCACAAAGTAGGTAAAACATACCAGATCCCAGATGGTCCAAATGCACTGGGTCCTGTACCCCAAAATCAAGTCTAACTCCCTGAAGACTACGGAGTTCCAAGGACCAAATAACACCTATCCCACATGCTGGCTTTGCCTGTCATCCCATGTCACGTTTAATTCATCACTAAGGCACAGTTCTGGTGCCAAGTCCCTCTCCACATCCTCCCCAAGCTGCAATGTTCACAATTTTGGGTTCTGGCTCGGTGCTCACAAGAGAAGAGAGCAAAATTCCTCAAGTCTTAAAAGAAAATTGGAAGTGATGCCCCACTTGGAGGATTTTGGCCCATGGAACTGAAAGCTGGATATGACCAGGAGGGTCTGAGTGCTGAGCTGGGATGTGGTGTGGGGAGGAAGGCCAGCAGCATCCAGCAGGATGGGACTGTGACTCTGGGACTGAGCCCACAGTGCCACATCACCCAGCTGGGACCCACAGGGGGAATCCTACACAGGTGCACAAGGAAACCAAGGACTTGTTTTTATTAGACAAGTTTTCATCTCCCAAATGCTGAGCCACCATTCCTACCAGCAGAAGTCAGGTTAATAAATAATCCCTTTCCCTCCAACCTTTTTTGCTCAGAGCCCAACAGGGTCGTGGTGCTGTCAAAGTGATGCTCAGCCATGAGCATCGCCCTCCACACAGGGCACCAGAGCGAGCTCTCACTGACCACATCCCATGGAAAGCCTGGCTTTGGTTTCCAGCTGGCAAACAGAGCTACAGAGCCAAGAGCTGGGCGAGCTGCACCAGGGCTCCTTGGTGAATTCCTGCCGGATCCAGCACCATCACAAATGAGACCCCTTTGCTGCTGAGATGAAGTCAGAGCCACCCTTGGACATTCCTGTGGTTTTCCACGCTGATGTGCTCCCTCTCCCCTTCCCTTTCTGCAGGCGCTCTCCCAGCTCAGGGCTCTGCACTGCCTTGCTAAGCGTGTCTGGAGGGTGGTTAATGAAATGTTTTGGTGCACAGGATCAGGTTTCCTGTGTGCTGTTTGCCGATGGCACCGCTCCTCCGATGGCAGCAATTTACATCAGGCAGGGGATTGAGCCACGGGATTCCCTGGAGCAGCGAGGCTTTGCCCAGCCAGCAGCAGCAAGGAACCGATTTACAGCACCCATCCTGGCTGCCAGGACCTTCTCCCACTCCTGGAGGTTATCCCTGACCCACATCAGCCGCTGATTTTAGGGGAGCAGAGTTGATTTGCACCGGGTTACAGCGGGAGCTGGGCAGTGCCAACACTCGCCCACACTGGGCTGGGAGCAAGGTGACACAGGACTGTGGCATGGGGCTCACACTCAGTGTCCTGGGCATTGTGGCACAGCCAGGAGAGGGTCTTGGGAATTCCTCCTCTTGCACAGGGAAAGCCTGGCTGTTAACAACAAGATAACCTCGCTGGTTCCAGTGGCACCAATACTGGTCTGTACTGGTTGGAGAGCAGGAGCCAGCCCAGGGCACAAGGACAGGACAGTACAAGTTCTCCATCTGCACACCAGAGAACACCCAGCCGTCACAAACCCCTCATCCACACACACCCCCTGTGTTTTCCCACCCTGATCCCAGGTCTCTGCTGGAGATGGGGTTCCCCTGTCTCAGGGGTGATGCTCAGGGCACAGGGATGCTCCAGCCAGACACTTCCTCATTGTGCAATTCAAACCCGGTTAAGAAAGCAAACAGCCAGGCAAAGAGCATTCCCCGGGGTGACTGTGCCCTTCTCATGTCTCTCACAGTCACTCCCTGCTCCTCTCGAAGCAAGCCTGAGCTGTGGGAACTCTCACACCTCTACCACCACTTTGTGACGTCCCCTTGGCCGAGTTCCCCGGTCCCAGGGCGGTTGCCGCGGGATCCAGCGGCAGGAATCCCTCCAGGCAAGCAGAGCCAAGCGGCTCCCGAGGAGAGGCAGACAACCTCCACACACCTGAGTGCGAGCGAGCGGTGCAAGCCCAGCCTATGCCCCCTCCCGACGCCGGGCGGTAGCCTGGACTAAGCAAAAAGGCAGCAAAAAGGTGATCCCAGACCTCCAAACACGTTGGGAGCGCTGGAAACCGCTGGGCTGGGCTCACCCCGCCTTGAGCTTCGTCCCCCGACACGTTCCCTTCTATCTTTAAGGGGTTTGGTCCCTCTCCCCATCGAAAAACCGCGTAACTGCCAACATCTCCCGTGTGTCTCAAGCCCGGGAGCAACCCAAGCACAGCTCCAGTGAAGCAAAGAAGCCGGAGAGCAAGGGCTGGAGAGGGGAATCAAATCTATGGAAACAAAAATGGGGAGTTACAGCAAGGGGAAAAAAGCAATGGGTGGGTATGGCTGTGCTGGAGCCGCAGGAGGTCAGGTTTGGACATCCACCCCGGCCCCACTGCCACTTCAGCGTGGGTTTCAAAACCCCCATGTGCACCAGCAGGTTTAAACAAGAAGAATTAATCCCTCCGAGTATCAACATCTCCGAGGACGGTACTACAAAAGCCAGCGGCGAACAGCCCTGCGATAACCCCGGAGACACCGGCGGCGGGGTGAGCCGGCAGCCAGCGAGAGCTGCAGGACCCGCACGCTGCCCCCGGGCAGAGCTGCCTGGATCCCTGCCGTGCCCAGCCGGGCTCCATGCACACACACGCACCCCCACAGCCACCCAGCGAGCCCGGCCAGCCGCAGCCCCCCGCCCCGAGCGCGCTCCGCCGGCCGCTCCCCAGCCGCAGGAGCCGGGCGAGGAGGAAACACCAACTTTACCTAAAGGGTCTCAAGGTGACGAGGCATCTTCTGACCATTATCTTGCCATCCGCGTTGACTGTGATCATCGTTCAAAGTTGCGGGCAGGGGGCGGCCCCGCACCCCCCCAGAGGCAGCGAGGGCGGCAGCGAGCGGGGCTCAGCGGGCGGGGCGCGGGGCTGCGCGGGGGCGCATGGCGGGGGCAGTGGGGGGACACGTCCCCCCCGTCCTACCCCTGCCCCTGCCCGCTGCCGGCCGAGCCCATGGCCGGGCCCCTGGGCTCCGCTC
>WEKY01037166.1:189203-237704 GCA_013390045.1 Picathartes gymnocephalus
GGGGGTGCGGCAGCCCCCCGAGGAGAGGGGATGGCGGTTTGGGGGGAGGATGGCCGGGTTTGGGCGGAGAGGGCGGCAGCATCCCCGCGCAGGTGACAGCCCCCGGCGCGGGGACCTCGGGAGGCGGGGTGGCCCTTTGGAGGGGGCAAGACCAAAAATGCCACCGAGCGCCGTCCCCGCGTGCTGTTTGATTTGGGGGGATTTAGGAGCAGGACAAACCTGCCTTGTGGGGAAGGGCGGGTCTGGAGTCTGTGACAGCACCGGGCTGCAGCTCTGCGGCCCCAGCGCTCTGTTTTCTCTCTGGGGGGCACAGTCACGGCCCACGATGTGGCTCCCCAAAGCCCACGGGTGTTCCAGGGTGCTGCCAAAAGGAGCAGGGCGGTGTCCTTGGGAAGACAAAGAAGGGGTGAGCTGAGGCAGGAGAAGCAGTGCTGAGCTCAGCAGAGGTGTTTCCAGCTCTCCTGTGAAAGGTGACGAGCACAAAAAAGCCTCTCAAAACTTGGGACTTGAAGGAGCTGAGTGTGCACAGAGCCCAGAGATGCCCCGTTTCCAACCCAGCCAGGATGGGTGCACCCCAGTGGGGGTGAGGGAAGGGAGGCAGCAGCCAGTTCTTTCCCTATGCTGCTGCTTGAAACAAAAGCTTAATTAACTACCAGCTCGCTGTCTGTTTAGAGGGATAAATCTAAAATCCAAGGATGGTAATAAAGCAGCGAATTATCTTCTTCGGCAGCTGAGAAGCAATGGCCCCAAAAATCAATATGCTGAAGTTATACTGCACACACACACACACACACACACACACACGGATGTTTGTTTTTCCGAATCCAGGAGCAGCAGGGAATGGAGAGAACCAACCCAACTCAGCAGCCAGCTGGCCCAAAAGAAACCAGTTTTGCACCAGTTAGAGCCCCTGCCCAGCCAGAGGTAGACACAGAGCATCTCTGGTGCAGGCTCCAGGCTGCCCCTCCACAGCTCTGCCTGTCGCTGGGGCAGGGCCAGAATTCCAGCTCCAACACCAGAGCATCCTCCGGGAGATGGGACTCACCCTACACCTGTGGCCCAGCAAAAGACTTTGGGAATTTCCAACTGATCCCTGGTAACTGTGCAACCCCAAGTCCCAAAGCTCCCCAACCAGCCATAGCTGCATAGAATGTCATGGTTTGGGGTCACCACAGCTGGAGGAATGGGGGTATAAATGCAGGGGGGCTGTGACCCACCAGAAATAAAGCTTAAAATATATTCCTGCAAAGGTCACGGGTGGACACTCATCACTGCTCAGCTGGGGGCACCTCCAGACAAGCCACAGTGACAGGGTTTAGCCTGGTTTTTGGTGAGCAGCGCCCACGTGCTGGGGATCCAAAGGCAACCCAGGACCCTCCAGAGAATCCCTACTCCAGCCCAGGACCCTCCTTCAGTGCTTTCCAAAGCCTGGGCATTGGATCTGCCCACGTTTCTTCTTGAAGCCTCCTCTTGAGCCTCAAGCTACTGAGTCTTCATGGAAAAATAATGATCCCAGAGGGGAAGACTCCCAGCAAACCACAGAGCTGTAACGTGCTATGACAAGCCACTTCCTTAAGTTCTCCCTGCACACAGTCCTGCCCTCGAGATAAGAGAGAGAATTTGATTGCAGGAGCTGCAATGCCCAAATGCTTTGGGCATTAGGATGTAACTTCTCTGTCCCCCCCAGGCAACACTGCTGGGGACAGGGAGCTCTTTTATTGACATGAAACCACTCGGCTCCACCACTGGCTCAGCCTCAATCGCTGCATTCACGCCTCTGCCCATCTCTGTAGCAACAAGGCAGAAAGGCCCCGAGCCCGGGCCCGACCTCCTGTGTCACTGAGCATCACCAGCCAGGGGCAGCGAAAAAACCCTGAATTTGCTGCTCTGCTGGTGTTTGGAGAGAACGCTGGGCAAAGAGCAGGGAGGGGGTGGCAGTGCCCTGAAACCACCTTTGCATCCCCATGCATGGGATGCTCAGGAGCTCCCTGAGACTGCTGAAAGAGGAACCAGCAAAGACCCTGGGATTTCCCCAGCAGCACAGCCCAGGACACGCCCTGTGCTCAGGTACCTGCTGGAGGTGCACAGCCGGCTCAGGTGTAAAACACGGGGTTCTCCAGCTCCCGTCAGCACAGGGCTGTCAGCGCTGCCTTGCATGGGGAATTTGGGAAGCTCCTGCCCTTCCAGTCTGTCAGCACCGTGAGTCCTTCACTTCCATTAGCTGCTAATTCGCTAATTCAGCAGAGGAAAATAATCGACGTACAGATCACTCCTCAGCTCCCAATAGGATTATGTGTTCTGAGAGCGGCGGGGAAGCTGAATTTCCCTTTCTCTCCTTGCTTAAATAAACTCGCGCATTTTTCTTACTATGTTAATTAAACCCAGCAACGACCCCGGCTTCACCGAGCAGCAAACACAAGAGGTGAAAGGAAAACCTGAACCAGCTTTATCGGTCGGGAAGGGCTCCTGGCTCCCTGGCTGCAAAGGGAGATGCTCAGAGGAAACACGAGCAGCAATTAAAAATTAAAGAGAGAGGGAGATGTGTGCAGCAGAGAAGGGAGGTGCATTTGGATCGCTGCAGTGCATTAAGGGGCAGCTCCTGACCCCCCCGGGGAGCACAACCCCCTCAACAGGCAGCTCTGCCCAGCTCCAGCCAGGCAGGGAAGAGGCAACAAAGGGCCCAAGCCCAGGGTAAAGGAGAGCAGCAGGGCAGGAAATGCTGAACCACTGCTCCTGAAGGGGAGAGAGCATCCTTCCTCTCTTTGGGGGAGGTTATTTGAGGCTAAACACCCCAGAGAGCCCCCACCGGGAAGGGGACCAGGAAAAGAGTCAGGAAAAGAGTCAGCCCCGAGGGCTGAACCTGTCCCTTTGCCAGGCAGACTTCTCGGAGCTGCCAGTTCAGGTTTGCCTGCTGCCCTGCCTCTCTGTCACACTCAGCTGAGCACATTTCCCAGCACGGTGTGGTCCCAGGAGGACACTCCGTTGGCTCAGCCATTGGATTAGCATCAAAAGGACAAGAAAAATCCTCTGGAGGAGCCTCGCAGGCTTGTTAGCACTTGTTATCCTGAGCTCCTGCAGCAAGGGCTGCCTCTGCAGCCCGGGAGAGTCCAGGAGCTCCCCCAGCCATCCCACAGGAGGGATTTCATCCCCCGTGGAACAACCCTGCTGACCTGGTGGCATCACCGTGCACAGTGAGGAGATGTGTTTGAAATCAAGGTGAAAAGTGTTTCACACGAGGCTGGGAAGGAGGGAGAGCTTAACCTCCCCCTGACAGGCTCCTGTATCCACAAGGACTTACCCAGGGACCCCGGGCTCACACTGATGCCTGATCAGTCTGAGCTGGAGCAGAGGGCAGACAAAAGGAGAGGAATAAAGCAGGGATTTATGGCAAGGCCTTCCACGGGCACAGCCTGGCAATGCCAGAGCCCGGCTGCAGCCCTGCCAGGATGGGCCTTGAGATGGGCACAGAAAAGGGGCCTGGGCACGGGGGTTCACACTTGGAGAAGTTCTGCTCCATTTGCATCTTGAGCTGAACTGTCCAATTCATAACTTGGAATGATGAAGTTCCATCCTCCTTGCTTGTCCTCCTCTTTTTACATTGTTTTTGCTTTTGGGCCTGAGGTTGAGAACGATTGTCCTTAAATCTTGAGCTGGAGAGAATTGCTGTGTCTGACTGCCCTGTGAAGAGACCTCAGTAACACTTTATATGAAGCCAAGAGCTACACACTAAAGCAGAACAGAAAAAGGAATAAAGCTTAAAACTTAAGGCATCACTGTGGGCAAAGCTCTGCTCCTGCTGACGCACCAGTGCAGCTCCCAGCCAGGCCCTGGGAATCCCCCCTGGATGGGATCCCACATTCCACAAACCCACCCGCTCCTCACTTTCTGCACCCCTATAACGCACCCGGGCAGGCTGAGGGGATGCAGTGCTGGGACATCCCAGGGCAGCTCCAAGGCTAGAGAACATCCCCAGGCACCAGAATACAGCTTCAGGGAGCAAAGAACAGCTCCAAGGGTCAAAGAACAGCCCTGTGAACTGGAGAAATGCCCCAGAGAACAGCCCTGGGGAACAGACAGCAGCCCCAGGGAGCAGCGAACAGATTCTGGGATGGGTGAACCCCCCCAGGGCAGTGTCAGGTGCCCTCTCGCTGCTGCTGCCTGCTAGCCAAGCAGTGTGTCTGGATTTCAGGTGTTGAAGGGAAATGTTGCATCTTCTGCAGGCTGCAGTCACAGGGACTCTGAGCTGGTGGATGAATCTTCAGCACCCACATGGACTGCTCTGGCAGCAGCAAGGCCTCTCGCCCTGGCTGTCCCCGGGGAGGCAGCTGGGAGGGTTCAGAGCCAGTGCCATTGTAACTGGGGAGGGGATGCGGCCCCCGGGCTGCCGCATTGCTCATTAACGCAGCTTGATTATCCACAAGCAGACCATTCATGTGGCATTTCCCCAACGGCGACCCCAGCGCGTCCCTGCCCTTATCTCTCTCAGATAACAGGGAAAGGGCTCAGCCATCACTGCTGCTGCTCCCTGGGGCTGCCGGGAGGAGAGGCGGCCCTGGCAGTGCCCCATGTCCCCGGGAGAGCTGCCTCTGGGGACACTGGGGACACCTGTGTGCTGGGGACTGGGCATGGCAGCAGCAGCCCCAGCCAAGGCCTTCCACTGGCCTGTTTTGGACACAGCCAGCAGAAGAGCAGGGGAGCCCAGCAAAGCCCGGGGCTCCCTGGGGTGCCCTGGCTGCTGTGAGGACATCGGGAGCCTCCGGCTGAGTTGGGGGTCCCCTTGTCCTGCTGGGCTTCCTGCAGTCCTCCCTTCAGTCACCTCTGGCACAGAGCCCCTGCCCTGCTCTGGATGATGCCCAGCCCGGCTGCTGGAGCAGACACAGGACCTGGGCACAGGGGGCTTTTGTCACCAAGAGCCTCCAGCACCTTCCTCACCCTGTCAGCCCCACTCAGAAGGTGATGGCAGCTGCAGGCACAGCCCCAGGAGCTGCTGGTGCTGGGGATTAGGTGAGTATGGAGCTACTGGGGGCTGAGGAGGAGACCCCAGCCCACAGAGCTCTCCAGCTCAAGGCAATTCCCTCGGGTGCCCACCAGCCCCAGGTGTGTTGAAGGTTGCTGAATCAGGAAGCTGAAAGTGGGAGAAGTCTCATTTTGCAGCCCCATCTTTGCCAAAAGACTTGAAAATTCATCCAGGAAATCCTAAACTGTCCTGAGTTACTCAAATTCATGGTGAAACAAATGGAAAGCCCTCAGCTATGGCTTGGGATCATGCAATTAAACTGTTAGAAAATAAACCCTCTGAAACCCTCAGACATTCAAACCTGAGAGACTACGTGAAGGAAAATGTTCGCTTTTCACATACAATGAGTGGAAATAATTTTAGATTTTTATTATTATTATTATTTTAGAAAGGAAATAAGCATATTTCAATCCAGTCAAGAGTGAAATTGAGTTTAACAACAAAGCAATTTCTATTAGTAGAGACAGAGGGGAAAAAATATGGATGAATAGGAAACTCACAAAGAAATGTGTCAGACAATGGTGGAATTAGGAATTAAGAGATTTTGCTTTACTGCTGATAATATAAGCACATAATGATCTACCTCATCCCTAATGTGCTCCCTTCCTGTAAAAACACTGTAAAATCACAACGGTGGAAAAGATTGGGGTTTAATTCTGCCCTCCATCCAGCAGGGGAGGGAAAGGGGTGCCGTGCTTTGCAACCCCCATTAGGGCTGGTCCTCTTCTCCTAGAGAGCACCTCGTCTTCCCATCCCACTCCTCCTCACCTTCTCCACTCACTGCTGGTGCTTTTGGGGACAGGCAGCATCCAGCTGTCCCCTGTCCCTCCCAAGGGTGCCCATCCCAGGCCACACAGCAGCATCACGGGTTCTCTGCCAAGGTGTGGCTGCTCCTCATCCCAAATCATCTCCAGTGCCAAGGATCCAGGTCCTTTGGTTAAGAATTTAAAGTCTGAATAGTCTTAAGCATCAAATCTTAAAGCAATTACACTGCCCTAAATCTTTATTGGCTTTAAAGATTAACTTCTCATCTCCAACAAGGCAGCTCCACTTGTTTCTACTCAGCAGGATCACAATTTGAATATGGAGACAAAGGAATATTGATCACACCCTATATTGCTAAATAAAGTTTTTTGTACCTCTTTCCTTAATTTTTCTTTCTTTTCTAGAGTTCTTCTCCTGCAGACAAGCCAGCGAAGGCAAACTGCTGCAGGAGCTGGGGCTGGAGCTGCCAGGTGCTCTGTCACAGAGGCAGGGAGGAATGCAAAACTCAATTTCCAGCAAGTCCTGCTCCCTTTGCAATCAATTAGGCGGCTCCCGAGGCCCGGGGCTGAAAAGAGACGGACGGAGGCTATCAAAGGGAGCAGCACTTGAGTAAAAGAGCAGTAAAAGCACGGAGCAATTCCCTAAAATGCTGCTGATCCATCAGCTGAGAGGGTCTGTGAGGGGAGCCAGGATTTGAACAGCTGGTGTTGTACCAACCCTCCTTCCCAAGGACAGCTGTGACACGTGGCCGAAGCCACCCCAGTGCCCTGGGATAGCTGTGACACAGCACACGCTGGGATTTCCCTGGGCTTCGATCCAGCCCGGAGTTAGGGACCCAGATGTGTCCATTAGGGACAAGACCTCATTCCCAAAGGGAATTTGGCCCCATCTTGGGGGGCGTTCCAGTCCTTCAGGCTCAGTGTCCCCCTGGCACATCTGGCATCCAGAAAGTGGCACCACAAGGAGCACGTGGTGGCATTTGTGTGACCCAGAGGGGCCCTGGCAGGAGGGAAAGCCAACAGAGGACAGGCAGTTCCTCAGGGAAGGATGGTTTGGGGCTTTCCCTCTCCATTTCCTTGCTCAGGAGGGAAGAGCACACTGCTGGCAGAGCTTGTTCCCACATTTACCCACATCAAAGCTCTCTCAGAGCCTCTGTGTTCTGAATTTCCAAAAGGAAGGGGAGAAAATCAGAATCAGCAAACTGAGGAGCAATTGGAGCTGCACTTGGCCTTAAACTGGATTGATAAGTCTCCTCCACACCAGTAAATAACCAGACTTTGCTCCTTGCCCAGAGGTGGGAGCATCCCCCTTCCAAACACCTGCAATCAGACACTTGCAATTACTGCTTTGTCTCCTGGAAACTGGTAAATAATTCAAACAATCCTGCTTTTTTTTTTTTCCCCCTTTTGTTTTTCATTTTAATTAATCCACATAGAATTTTGTCCTCCAAACACAATCACAGCAGCCCAGGAACAGCCAGCAGAGGATCTCATTACGCAGTTTCCCAGCCAGATCCTGCAGCCATTATTAATAGAGACTTCACCGAGCAAGGAATTAATAAAGCCTGATGGCAAAGGGGGAAGGGAAGCACTCCTGGAGCACATCAGCCTCTCCACCTTGTCCCTGGGATGGCTGGTTAGAGGGCTCAGGGGGCTGCCAGGCTTTAGGGACAGCCAAATCCTGCCTCTTGCAGCACCTGTGTGCTCGGTCCTGCAGTCGAGTGCCGCCATCCTCTGCCAGTGCCACTGTCCCAGTAGGAGATGCCGGGTTCTAACCGAGTGAGGGAGTCAGGAAAGCTGGCTCAGCACACACAGGTCACTGCACAGCCTCGTGTGCAGCCACCAGCAGAGTCCAAGGGTGTTTTTCACAGAGCTGTGCTCATCCTTCCTCTCTCTGCCGGCACCAGGAGCAGCCGCGGGCCTGGAGCGCTGCCTCAGCACCAGGAATTGCTCTCACCTGGGCTGGCTTTATGGAGGGCAGGAGGCCCCTCCAAGTGCCTGCCCTGGGAGGAGAGAGCAGGATTGTGCCCCCCAGCACCCCAGTGTGGGGTAAAACCCTGTGTCCTGCTGATTTTGGGGGTTTGGGTCCTGCCCCAGTGCTCAAGCCCACATGGTCCCTGTGCTCATGGGTGTGCTGTGGTGAGCACCCCTCCATCCATCCATCCACCCATCCATCCTGGATCTGCTCTGTGACCCTTCAGGAAGAAGAAAACACCTTCTCCTTGGAGCACCCCCTGTTCCAGTGGGGTTTTCCTGACACAAGGCGGGCTGGATGGGACAACGCTGACTCCAGGCATGGACACAAGGGACACCTTTCTCCTGAGGGATGCTCCTGTGGGAAAATGCCAGCGTTACCTGGAGTCACTTGCACAGGGACCAGGCACAGCCACGCCCTTGGTTCTGCCCTGCTTTTCCCTATCTGTTCTGTCTCCTTGTCCCCCAGCCCCGGGAAGGGCCGTGCTGGCTGTGCAGGCTGCAGGAGGCTGTGATTCACTTCGGCTCCACGGCCACTCTGCCTTGATCAGCTGCACTTAGATAAACAGCAGTGCATCAATAAGCAGCTCTAATTAGAGGTGTTAATAGCACTGGGAGCTGGGGGAAAGCACATCGAGGCAGGAGGGAGAGCAGTTGGCGATCTGAGGAGAGCGAGGGGAGGAGCTGGGAGACCTGGGATGCTCAGGATTTTCCCTTTCTGCCTTGAGGGGGCTTGGCACACACCCCGCGGGTGGGACAATCAAGCTCCAGGAGCCCCCGTGAAATTGCCAGAGAAATATCCCCCTTCCTGATTATCTTGAATAATTTATGCAGATGCTGTCATGCATTCATATTTTATGGAAGTCTTGCAAAGCCGTGGATATTCACAAGCCTTGGCTCCCTTCTAGAAAGCTCTGTCAGTGAGGGGTGCTGGGAGCTGGAGTGGAAATTGCACCTTGGGGAGCTCAGCTCCCTGTGGCACTGGGGACAGGACACAGAGCTGGTCAGGGCAGCTGGGTTGTGCCCCTCCATGCCAGCATCCATCCCCCAGTGCCTCCTGGGGACAGCCAGCCCAGGGCACAGGGGACACTGGCACAGCAGCACCGCTCCCACCATGACCCCACTCCTGCACCCACCACCCCGCAGCCCTCCCCAGCCCTGATTCCCCAAAGTAAAGAGGCTCTGTGGCCCCATGGAGGGGCTTGGGAAAGGGTCAGTTGCCACAGCACCATTCCCTGTGCCCAGGAAGTGGCCACACCGTGATGCTGAGCAGGACAGACAGACAGGAGCTGCTCCCAGGGCTCCCTTTGTCCCCTGAGGGGTGGGATACAGAGTGGGCTGCCACTACCTGATGGTGGGCTGGGCATTCCTGCCAGCTCCAGCACTTCCAGTGCTTTCCCAGCAGCTGTCTCCCTGGAAACTGGAAGAGGAAAGGGCATCACTTCCCTTTTTGGAAGGGTGGGTGGACAAGCTGTGCAGCAATTCCTTCCAGGAAGGGGGATGGATGAAAGGCTGTGGCTCCTCTGCTGCCCAGCTCCAGGTGTGTCAGGCAGAATCCTTCCTTCCCAGGGATTCTCCAGGCTGTGGAGAGGCATCAGCCATTCCCACACCTCCCCAGTGCTCCACATCTCCATCTGCTCTGGGGTCAGAAGAATCAGGCCACGTGGGGAGGTGACAGTCACTGCAGGAGAAGCAAAGGACTTCTGTGGAGAGCCAACAGAGCAGGAGGAAGAAGGTGCAGGGGGTGAATAGGGAGGAGGAAAACAGATGGGAGCAAGAGGAAAATTTGAGGAAACCAAGAAGAGGTGCTCAGAGCATGCTGGAGGAGGATGTAGCCTCAGGGGAGCCTGCCAGGACCCAGCAGAGCAGAAAGTCAATGATTATAAAGCAAAGACATTGGATATTTTCATTCCCTGCAGCTCCTGCTCCTCAGAGGAGAGCGATGATGTTTGAAATGCAGGCAGAAATTCAACCAGAGGGCCCTTCAGTCTGCTTGTTCAGCCTGTAAAACACTGGGGAGCAGAGCAGGGACATGGCTCAGAGGGGACAGAAAGGACTGGCAGGTGTCCCCAGCAGCCCCTGTGTCACACACCCCACACTCTGCCTCTGCTGTTTGCTTTCCCTTCGGGGACACCCCAGAAAACCTTTGCTCAAGCCCAGCTGCCTCTGCCTGCAGCAACCCCTATCTATCTCAATTAAAAACGGTCCCAAAAATGGACCAGAGGCCTCAGCTGCTGCCAGCAGAGAGGGGGGCACAGCCAAAGAGCCCCTGCCACGCCCAGGGAGGCTGCTCTGAGCCTCACCCACCACACACTGACCACAGGCACGGCCAGCCTCCCCACGCCAGGCAGGGCACGAGCAGCACCCCAGCACCAGCAGCTTCGTCAGGTTTGCAGCATCTCCCAGCCCAGGGAAGGAGCAGCCTGCAGATACAAAGGCAAACAGGAGCCTGGAGCCTCACCCAGAGCCCAATTTCCTCCAGGAGCCTGCATCAAGCTCAGCTAGAGCACTGGTGATTTATTAGGGGAGCAGTTGTGAGGCTGCAGAACGAGCATCTGCTGCAGCAGGGAGCAGCACAGGGGGATTTTGGGGGCAAAAGCTGCTGGTTTAGCTCTGGGTGTTCAGCACAGGGTCACCCTCAGGACTGCAAAGGAGGCTGCAAGCCCTGCTGGCAGCAAGTTGAGAAACAGCGGGTGGGGAGACCACAGCTCAGCTCCAAACCCACAAATGAGCCTCTCTTTTTAGTCTTTTCCAGGGAAATGGCTTCTCCAGTTTTTGTCTGGAGCAGCCAATCAAACCCAAGGAGTTGCATCCAACTGTGAGGGGAAAAAAAGAAATCTAGGTCTATTAAAAATTATGAAAGACACCTTGACAATGTCCCTTTAATGTAATTAAAAACCTATTTAAAGGCATGCCAAATGTTTACTAATTAAACAAGCACTTCGATCTGTAGCCATAATGAAAAAAGTAATTGGGATACTTTGAGCAAATCCTAGGTTTTTAAAGAAATAATTACTTTATAGAAAATTAGTTACTAAATTAAACCATTCTTTACCTGCTGTTACTTTGGCTCTTTTTCTCATTTTTGTGCAGTTGAATCCTGAAATTACCTGGGACAGATTTTTATCCTGGATAATGAATATTTCAAACGACACAGGAGAAAAAGAGGAGAAGTAGGAAATGCTAGCAGGTGCCCGAATATTAATATGGGGCTGGTGGACAAAGCATGGCATGGTTGGCATAGACTGAAATGTGCCCTCGTGGCTGCACACCCAGTGCTCTGCTGACTGATCTCCGTCCCACCAAGGTGAACCAGGGCCACCAGCTGGGGTACAAATGTGGGCCAGCCCCCCGAGCCCAGCTGTTCATGGAGTGAACTCATCCCCTGAGAGGAGAGAGGCGGTGTTTGCCATCCCTGGAGATGTCTAAAATCCAGCTGGAATAGTCCTGGGACACCTGTGGGTGGTGGCCTTGCTTGAGCAGGGGGTTGGAGCAGACAACACGCAGAGGTCCTTTCCAAGCTCAGCCCCTCTGGGGTTCTGTGATGTCCAACCTGAGGAGCAGGAGGGATGGTGCTGTGGGACCAGCCCTGCCTGCAAATCTGGGCTCCACACTCAGGTGCCATCGAGCAGTCAGGTCACACCTTTGTGCCCTCCTTGCAAAGAAGGGTCCCCAGCTTCGATCACAAATGCCTCCGGGGCAGCACTGTCCCCTCTGGTGACACCTGCAGACCTGACACCCATCCTGAGGCTCCCCAGATGCTGCCAGTGCTCCTCTGTGAACAGCTCTGAGGTCAGTGTCCAAGGGCAGCCTGTCCAAGGTCTGCTGGAAGTGTCCCTGTCCCTGCCCATGGCAGGAATCAGACGAGCTTTAAGGTCCCTTCCAAGCCAAACCATTCTGTGATTCAGAGGCAGGGGGAGGGAAACCAAGCACTCATTAATCAGCACCCATCACAAGAGGTTCTTTCTGTCTCCTCCCACTCCTCCTGCAGTCTCTCTCCAACGCAATCCTGGCCAAGACAAGGCCCTCATTTCCACACTGGAGCACACAGCACTAAATTTAACGTGGCTCTCTGAACCACCCAGCTCTTGTTTTCCAGCCAAGGTGTGCTTGCCTCAGCCTGGCAGCTTTACCTGGCTCTTCCTGAGGGCAGCACAGGCTCTGAGCAAAGCCCACGAATGTGAGGTGACACCAGGCTGAATCCAGAGAGAGGCAGCGAAGGCACACGGTGGCCAAACATCTGTGCAGGAGGCAGCAGGGGCTGGCTGCCAGCTGTGGGGCTGCAGGGGCCTGGGATAGCAGATGGAGAGTCTGATTGCATTTGCTGATAATGGATGAGGAGGCTTTGCTTGGATCTCCACTTTCTCCTGGTTAGCCAGTTCCTTGAGGGGCTCTGCAGGGAGGTGTTACAAGAGATTTAGTAACAAGATGAAGTGCAATGCCAGGAGAAACTTCTCCTGCAAAATGCACTTTCCCTCTCACATGTGCACGGGCTGAAAGCCACCCCATGTGAAAGCACTCAGCATCCTTCCTCCTCCAGCAGATCTGCTCCTTCCCTCCCAGCTGCTGTTCCACCAGAGCAATGGGAAAATGCTGCTGTCCTTCCTCAGCCACACAACAGCCTCCAAAATGTCCCTATGTGTCAACAGCAGCAAATATAAACGCCTTGGAAACAAGGCAAAAGAACCTGTGGGGAGGTGCAGTGTGTCCCCAGCGTCCCCAGCACTGTCACAGCCTTTCCCCAGGGCCAAACTCCTCTTGGCTGCTCTGGCAACAGGGCACAGGCTCCCAGCTCTTCCCAGGGCTGGGGAAGAGACAGTAACTCCAAAGGTGTCCATGTAAGGGCAAGGATTGGGTTTAACACCCCCAGGGAGGTGTTGGGGAGCTGGGTCTGACTGGCAGGCTCAGCCTTTGGCACAGCTTCTGGAGAGGAACTGGATGCTCCCCATTTACCTGACAGCCTCCAAAAATAACTGAGAGCTTCCAGCAGCGTCATCTGCTCCCAGGTGTCCTGCAGGACACGGCCACACAGTCCCCTGCTGGGTGCAAGGCAGATTATCTGGGCTGCCTGGAGCCAGGGGTCACATCTGGAAGCCCTACCCGGCCCCAGTGTGCCCATCTGCAGCCTAAAGCTGGGCTGTTCCTGCAGGGATCGCTCCCAGCCCAGGGAAGAGCAAACTGAAGGCACACATTGCTGGCCAGCAGGTGTGAATAATCCCTTTTTTGCCTGGTTCTTGTTGAACCTGATCCACCTCACACTGCCCCAGACAGGGGCTGATTTAGCAACAATCCCACCCTGCAGCTGAGGCAGCCAAAACCTGTCCTAAGGCACCTAAAGCCAGCAAAAGAGCCAGGATTAGAAATCCAGAGCTCAGCTCACCAGACTGACTCACCTGGACCACACCTGGCCACGGCCTGGGGTGACACTGCTGAACCTTTGAGACAGAGATGGCCTCAGCTCCCTGCCAAGCAGGAGCTACAGGGGAAGGAAGGGTGGGGAAAAAAAAAGATAAAGTAAAGGGGGAAGCAGACAAGAAGCAAGGAAAATGAGGGAAAGAGGGAGAGCAAAGCAGGTGAGCACAGGGGTACAGGAACAGGAGCCTCCGGGTGCATGGTTAACATTATGCTTCACTACAAGTGAAATAAATTGGCTTTTTTCTGAGAGGAAGGATACAGAGCACACCATCCCCATGTGTGGGAGCCTGACAGCACCTCAGAACCCATGTTCAGGGAGAGCTGAGAGATTCACCAAGTGCCAGGTCAGATCAGAGCTGCTGTGCTGCCTTTTAGCAGCTCCCTGAGAATTAACCCTTTGTCTTGTGAGCTTATCTCCCTGAGGCGTGCTGTTGGACTGTCTGGTCCCTGAATGCCACTGCAAAACCCCAGCAAGGGTAATCCCCAGGGACAGAGCCCAACAAGCCCTGGATCTCCTTCAGCTCATGGGATATCTGCAACAAATGGGGCTGCAGATGGAGGAGTCACACCAGGCTGCACAGGAGCTCTTCCTGCGTCTGCTGTCAGACCCAAGGATGAAAAATGAATTCAGCAACTAAACCACAATTCATCTCAGCTGGCTGAGGGCTGCCTTTGCAGCCCAGATCCAGGCACAGGCACCACTTAGCCTGGCCAATTTCCTGTGCTGATGCTTCACCCGAGACCTCGTCAGGGCTGAGCCATTAATTACAGAGGCTGGAATTGTCTTTCCTGTAGATAAGAGGGAACCCAATGCAGGTCAGGAGCTGTACGTGCCCAACAGGGGAATGAACTCTGCCAGCGAGTGCTGCTAAAGCCAGCCTGGCTGGGGTGACAGGAGCGCTGCGTGCTCAGCCAGCCCAGCCGCGGGTCGGGCTGGCTGGGTGGAACACAATTCCTCGGGGAACAGAGCTGCTGCCACGCTCAGGATTTAAGGGCCAGGAGTAGCCAGTGAGAAGAGGCTTCCCTGCCCTCCCCAGGCTCTTTGGAGCTGCTGATCCCCTCCCACTGAGCTGCAGGTGCTTTGCAAAGGAGGTCAGGAGCTCCCAGAGGCTCCGTGGCCACGGTCAGCCAGCAGCCACCGGGACAGGATTGATTCCCCCTGTGCAGCTGAGACATCCCCAAGCAGGGCAGGGAGCTGGGACCTCACCTCCTGCATCCAAGGCCCAGCAGGGCCCCTGTAACTCCCCTGCTCCTGGGCTGGCTGTGCCATCACACTGGGAGGGTCAAAGAGATACAGAGACCACACACAATAACCCCAGCCAGCTCCTGATGATTCACTTAAATACAAAAATAGCACAAAGTGCCTCCTGTTCCACCCAGTACCCTCAGAGGATAATGCTTAAGAGACTCACCTTCCTGAACCAGCAGGATGAAGCTGGACACCACAAAGAGAGGAATTTTCCAGGATGAGCCTCATCCTCAAATGCCCAATCAAGACCAGTATCCTGCCCACCACTCCAGCTGGCCACGGGCTTCCCACCAATGCCACCACATGTCCCCATCCTTCCCTGTGTTCTTCTTACACTTTCCCCCTCCAAACCTCTCTCCTTCACAGCTGCGAGGATTTGCCCCAAAATCCAGTCCTTCCCAGCAGAGAGGAGGTCAGCCCCACACCTCTCCCAGCTCCTCCCTTGGTTTCCCACCTGAGCTGACCCCAAATCCAGGACCTGGAGTCTCCACAGCCATTCAAACAGGGACGGCAGCTCCTGCTGGCTCTTAGCTGGAGCAAGGAGTTACCTTTTACACACCTGGGTGCTGCTGCAGCTGCATTTGCTGGTTTGCTCATCACAGGGGCTCCAGCTCCTCTCCCAGCCCAGCAGCAATTCCTGGTTTGTGCCCTGTCACAGCAGAACAGGGCTGTTCACACTTAGTGCCTCAAAGCAAACATCACTTTGTTCCTTTCCTTCTGCTCTGTACAAAACACACTACAGAGGACTCAATTATAAACTAAAACCATCTTCCACCCGTGCTGTGCCACACCAAACAACTTATTAATGAAGAACGATTATAATTATTGACACAAAGGTAACTCCAGAAAGACCACCAGAGCAGCACATATTTGGGAGCAGCTGTAGCCCACAAAACATCCCGTTCTGGGCACTTCAGGAGGATGTGAGGCACCCTTTGCACACACACAGGACAAGCTGCCCTCACTCAAGCCTCTCCCTGGTTTCCAGTACCGAGGAATTGGCTCACATCCCTCAGCACAAGGTCTAAGAGCCCTTCTGCTATTTCTGTGGTCATTAATTATGACAACTGGGTCTCTATCAGGGTTTTACAACCTGGAAGGTACAACAGCTAATTAACGCTGTGCTCTTGGTCCCCACAACCTGCCAGCTGAGCCACAGCTCTGCCAAAAGACTTGCTGGAGAGAAGGAAGGGAGAGAGAGGAAAAAAATATAAAGAAAGACAGAAAATCATCTTGGCTCCCAGCCCAAACCTTTCTCTTTTTAAGATGCATTTCAAGACTCTGCTGGCTGGTAACCTCCCCGAGTTACAAGGGAGGCTGCATGTCAAGAGCTGACCTGAACTGGATTTAATTGGGAGCCAGTTGGAGAGAGATCCAAAGGGCACCTTGGGGAGGCTCCGTGAGGATGGCAACAGCCAGCACACGAGCAGAGAGCACCCTCTGCAGCCACAGCCAGAGCCCGGAGCTGCTGTGGGCTCTGGGTTTGGGTTGGAGAGCCCCGGGCTGTTCACAGCTCCAAGCAGCTCCCAGGACAGCAGTGCTGCCTGGGGATTTACGGACTGGATTAGCTGGGAGCAACCAGCTGCTAATGCCAGCTCCTCCTCTCAGGCTGCCTGCTGCCTTAGGCACAACCACTGCCTTCCTGCTTCAAGATTCTCCTGTTCTGCAGTATTTATTTCCTGCATGAAATTGTTTTTTTTTTTTTCGGGCAAGGAATATATTAATAGAGGAAAAACAAATCAAATATTCTGCAGCAGTACTTCCCAGTAGAAAATATTGACCATTTTCTACATCTAAGTATTATCAATATCCTAAGTCTTTAATTCCACCAGAAACAAGTCCATTTGAGAGTTTCAGTCAACTCTCTAATGTTGGGAACATTATCATTCTTGCTAAATATAGCCCCTCAGGAAAATATTGACCATCAAATTGCACTTTCAGCTGTTTAAAACTACCCAGGGCATTCCCACTCCTTTATTCCACAGCATGAGCACCTGCCACCTTACGACTCCATCACCAGCTGAAAAGAAATTTAATTTTTAATGGAGCAACATGACCTTTCTTTCCCCTCCAAATGAAGTGACACATGTTCACAAGGAGAAAAACCAAACCACACCACGACACGCTGTGAGTTCAAAAGGCAGTAAAGACACAGAGAGCTCTTTGTGTGCTCTGCACAGGGCTGGCTCACAGGTTCATCCTCACAGACAAGCACAACCTGAGCTTTGCTGATCCCTTGGTGTTGCTACCTATCAACACATCATCATTTCAGAACTCCTGCTTGCCTGAATATGAAAAATAATCCTCTGGTTTTCCTCCTACCTATTTTAGCACTGCCCTCTGCTTCCCACCTGGCTCGTTACCAGCCTCTCCTGACCACATGTTGGTACAGCCTGTGGCTCCCTCACAAACTGAAATCTTTGGCTTTGATCCTGCAGTGAATCCCAGACCCACAGTGGGGGTGAGCTGGTGTTGGAAAGCCAAGAAAGATCATGCAGATATTTTTTCCCCTCACAGTTCAGACTGGGGTGCGTAAAACTGCCCCGTTTATGCCCTGGGAACCCTTTCACCAGCCCAGGCATCAATGCCAAGCAAAACTTCCCCTGCCTGGTGAAAGAAAAAGCTCATAGTGGGTAAAAAAAAGGGTCTGGTTGTCCACGGCCTTGTGTCAGCCCCAGGAATGCATCCATCAGCCCAGAGTTCCATCCACAGCAGACCCACTGGCTTCCCCAAGCACACCTGGGTACCAAGGCAGGTTGAGCTGCCCAGCACCTGAGGCAGTGACACTGATACCTCGGATTTTAACTTTCATATTTTTCAAACCCTGCAGTGCTCAGTGTGTGACTCTGCAGTGCCTTGCAGCCTGGGAGCTGCTGCTCTCTCATGTTAAGGAGGACATAGCAAAGCCTCTCCAAGGACAGCCAGACTGTCCTGGGCCCAAAATGTGCAACCCAACACCTTGAGAAGGGGGTGAGCTGGGGAAATGCCATCATGAGCTAAAGTTTGAATTGGGGAATTGATGCTGAGATGCAAATGGCCCAAAGCTCTAAAGGGGTGAAGAACTCGTGACTCGGGGTCCATCCTGGGCTCCATGGTGAGAGCAGCCTCTGGCTCCCCAGGCTGTGCCTTTGGGGGCCTTTCCAATCAATATCCACCTTTATTCCCTCCCTCCTGTCTGGGCTCTGTTTCCAGGGAGCCACTTCAGGCATCACCACCCCCAGCAAGGCACAGGCCCAGGGTACCCAAACAAGCACCTTCACTAACAGCTTTACAAACACACCAGGCTGTCCCTTGGCACAAAGGTGTTTTCCCAGGAAGGAAGAAGTCTTAAACATGAACTTTTCAGCCTTGAAGCATTTCAAGCCATCCTCCCCTCGCAATCCCCACCACTGGTGGTTTATTTGTTTGCTGCACAACATCATAAACATTTTTACCAGCTATCAAACATAAAATCCAATTGCTTTCTGTATGAAGTGAAGCCCAGTGTGCAAAATGCCCTCTCCTTCTCTAGGAATCATTTTTCTTCCCATGCCTGTGGAATGAGGAGCGTGGGCAGGCGCAGTCCCACGCTGATCCCTGTCCCTGCCTCTGCCTGCGAAGGGCAGCACTTCGTGTCTCACTGCCACATCTGAGAATCAGCAGAATTAAGCTCTTGTGAAGTATAATTATTATAATTATTCATAAATGTCATCGAGATGTGCCTGTGATTGCTGCTCTCTCACTTTGCAGTGGGGTAAGGGTGGCAGATGAATGCAAGCGCTGGAACACTCATTTTTCAGGCTTACTCGTGTCCTATTTTCTCCAGAACTTCCCATTACAGCACAGGCGCCTGTTGAATCCCAGCCCTGCAGGGAGGAAGTACAGCCACTTCCACGGCTGGGTCACCTACACACAGAGAAAACCCCAAAATGGAAGCACCAGCTGGACGTGTTGGGTTTGCCCTGTGTCGAGCTGACACCAGGAACACAGCACAGTGGTCACTTATATCCTTTACAGGTATTTTACAGGAATGGGCATAACGGGAAGAAAGGCAGCTTAAGAAGTTTGGCCAGCAAATTTTAGATGAGCATCTGGAGAAACTCCAGCGAGGGAAAAGGCTGAGCACTCACTGCTGTCCTCCATCAGTCACGCAGTGGGAACAGGGCAGGGATGCTCCAGCAGCTCCTGATTCTCTCCACTGCCTCTGCTTTCAGCCCCCAACACTCAGTCTTGTGGCTCAGGAGTTGAGAACACAGCCCTGAGCATCCAACAGAGGAAATACCTCCTCAGCACCATCACTCAGCTCTGGAGCTGTGATACAAATGCTCTGTACTACAGTCTCAATTTTGTGAGCACAAAACAAATAATGATGTATGGTGGTGAAGCTCCTTTCAACAGCTGATTACACAGATAATAACCTGTTTGGTTTTAGGTGTTTTAGGTTTTTTACACAGATTAATGATCATAAACTCAGCAGGTCAGGCATTACCACAAGATAAGTGGCTCTGACAACAAGCACTGCATTTAGAAAGGATGCTTAATTGAAGCTAATTTCACTAAGTGACCTTAAATAGCAATTTCCTTTTCATATGACAGAATGACTAAATTTTTTTTTTTCATTTAAGGCATAAACCTTCTATTTTTTCCTCCCTTCATGACTAACTTTGAAGTGCAAACTCCTGAATGTCCTTTTATCCGAGACTCAAAGAGCTGTGCACAGCAAAAGTTAACCGGCAAGGTTCTTTTCTATTTGTTCACATAAAGGATTGTACAGTCAGGTATTGAATACAGATTCCTTCCCTCAGAAATCAGAATCCCAAGGCCATCCAAAGATCACGCTGGTGAAACCACAGTGGATTTTGACCAATCGGCAAATTACTGAATCTCGAGGGAAAGCTGCAGCAGGCAGAATTCATCTGTACTGGCCTCCTCCTTATCATCTTCTCTGAGCATCTGCACCTCTGCAATTGTATTATTTCATGTATTATCCAGCCAAATTAGAGGCCGCAGAGCTGCTCCCTGCTGCTCCCTCCATTCCCCTCAGTTGCAGGATGGAGCCTGCAATCCTGACTTTTACCCTGGACAAATCCCTCCACAGCTACGTTTGATTTTAGATAAACAGGACCCAAGCACTCCACGATTCTGATTGATTTTCTGGAGTCTTTCAGACAAGAGCACTTGACTTAGGAGGAAAGTAACTGAAATCGTGGGAAAGGATACTGGAAAAGGAAACAAACAAAAAAAAAGCCCCAAACCAACATTTAGACACATTCTCCTCTCAACAACAGCATCGGTTTCCTTAGGATGGGCTCTCAAACAGGGCAAGGGAACAGGCTGAGGCTGAAGCAGCCACTGATTTCCCTGAGAGACTTCACCGGTGTGTGCCTAGACCACAGAATAAAGCATTTCCAAAGGATTACCCAGCCCTAAACCAAACACTTCCATTTCCCTAAGCAGCCTGTTACAAAGCACTTCCGAGAGCCATCAGTTCAGGCTGCGTCTCCCTCTCCCAAAGCCTCTGGCAAAACTGCTTCAAACAGTGACAAGAGCAATCCCAAGAACTTAACGAGCCTATTAATAAAAACAATGCCTGTAATTCGCTTTTATTTGCATGGCTGTGACCATGACAGGAGGAGTCAGTACACTCACTCGCAATCAGCGTTTCCATTAGGGATTATCATTGTGTGAGCCTGCTCTCAATTACCACCAATTCCAACCCAAGGACACCTTTTATTAAGGTAAAAAAGTTTCAATCATTTAGACTTCTGCACAGTGTCAAAATGTAAATAAAAGAGAAAGGAGAGCTTGGAGGAGGACTCTCAACAGCTGAGATAACCAACTTAACAGAAGCAGTATGAACTAAACAGAAATCTCAATTTCCAATGCACAAACTCAATTGAACAAAGCACCCCCTTCATGTGCCCACTGAGACTAATTCTCACTACCAGATTTGCTCTTTATTGCATTTTAAGGATGTTTTCCCCACTCATATTGGTGCTTCTCTGTGGTACTAACACAACCTCTGAAAATAGATTTATCAAGGTACCATCCTGAATTTAACCATGAAAATCACAAAAGTCTCAATCTTGCTTTTGAACCAGCATGGCCATATCAGAAGGGCAAGGTTCCCCATTCAGCTCCATCTCTAAATTATCCCATCTTTTATTATTTCTGCCTGCATGTTAGACAGGGATCAAGGAAAACATGGTATTAACTGCTGCTGCCATTCAATTAACATTACTGGGGCTACAAGGAAAACAGAGGTGGGGATAAAGCCTTCAAACACACATTTCACCAGGAAAATTAATGGTTGTGATTGTAAGGCCATGCCTTATCTAACACAGTTGCACAATTTGGGTCCAAGGTGGGTATTGTGGCTCCTGCCATGATGCTGAACATTGCATTTCCTATTTATACCCACAGCAAACAATTAATGTTTGCCCTAAAATACAGAATTTAGTGCTCTGTTCACACACCCCTCTGTGCTTTAATTACTGGCACTTAGGTTGGAGTCCAGGGAACCACATTCCTCAGCTGAAGAAAACCTGTGGAATTCCAAAGAAGTCCAAAGGAACTTTGTCTGCTTAACTGGCACGTGGTCCTGAATTTATGGCCTTCTACACTTAAATTATTTTTCCATAAAGTCACAGCAAACCCCACCAGGAAGTTCTCTCTCCAGTATATTTTAAAATGGTCACAAACATTCGAATAACTTACTAGCACGAGACTTCTTGTTTTTCATAACTGTACCATAGGAGGGTTTCTGTTAAGATGGGGACTTTGGTTAAGGATTTTGGGGGAGTCTGGTTGAGAAATTTTTTGTATCCCTTAAGAGTTTAGTAGTACCTGAAGAAAATTACAGATGTGAATTATTTAAAAAAATTTTTTTATAAATGGTTCTCTTCCTTATCTCAACTTGCTAACATAGATTGTACCTAATGAAATTAACACAACAGAAGTAAAACCACATCATTAATTATGAACAAAGTCCACAGTTGTAGAAATTCTCAGTACATGCATCCATGCATCAAAATGAAAACCAACTGGCAAGACAAAATACAGATATGTTTATATGAGATTCATTAAAGACTAATTTGTAGCAGCTTATTTGGCACTCAGTTGTCAAGAAAATCAGCTTTCATTTCCTGTTTAGCATTTGTTTGGAAAACTTGAGGATGTGATATGTCAAGATACTAGACCTTAGTAACACCCTAAGAGAATGAGGGGGAAAAAAATGAAAGAGGACTTTTTAATAAACCAAAGCAACTTAATGTATAATTTTGCATACAAAGATGAAATCTCTAATATAAAACAAACCCACAGATAAAGCAAAAGCCTTTTTTTTCAAATCCCACCTAATTTAACAGTGAGCTCCCAATTCAGATTAACATGAAATTGCTCAAAGGCCACTGAGGTGAAATGAAGGGGGTGCAGCCTCATGGTTGGTAAATGCTGATTAACAGATTAAGAGATGGAATCATAAATGGATGTCACTGTTACTATTCTTTACATTGCTACACCAAAAATTTCAACCAAATTAACAACTGTGTATATTGGAAAGGATTTTTCACCTCTTGGCATATCAAAGAAATAGGAATAAGTGAAAAGCAATCATATGTCATCAGCTGCCTGAATAACTGAGGCCTCTCTTCAGATCAAATGTCAAAAGCAGTGTTTATGTAGTTAATAGTAAAAAAGAATAGCTATCCATGATGCAGCTTGGAGAGTGTAATGAATTCTTGTAAAACTTATCACAGAGCAATAATATTTCCCTTTAATGACCCTATAAATAGCAGCCTTCTAAGATTATCTTATCCTGAGTCAGACTGGAACAGAGAAAAAGAAAAAAAGTAAAGCATCAAATTCACAGAGGTACTGAAAACCCACAAGTCCTTGATCATTAGTATCCCTCTAAGTTGCTTTCAAAATGCCTTTTGAAACTACATAAACGTAGCACTTTTCATTTCTAATAAAATAGTTCATATAATTCTTATATGGCAAATGAACATCACAGAAGTTCATCATTAAAAGGGATCAACTTAAAAAGCAACTTCATGACAGCCATAACCAATTACAATAAAATTATATTGTTTAAAAAGCATTTACAAGCTACTCATCACCACAAGACCCAAGAATCATTTCTTTCCACAAATACAATGTAAGACAAAACTGTTCCTTGTGAACTTCCAAGTCTTTCTGCTCTTCTCATTAACATGATGGGGAAAACAGGGCAAAAAAAAGGTTTGGAGGAAAAAAAATTCAGTAATTCCCTATCTGGAGAAAAAAAAAGCTCTTTATCCCTTTTGGTACTCTGGAGAAAATACAAATGTGTAGCAACAAGAGAATTTTAATCACTGGCAGCATCCTTTAATCCACACCTTTGTAGTGCTCAGTATATAAAAACTGTATGCTTCAAATTGCAGGATAACAGGAGTGGGTGAGAGAGAGGCTTTGCAGCGCTGCTGGTCCCATTAATCACATATTGATTGAACACTGAATGCTTTTTCAGGCTGCCTGACAAATTGGAATGGCTCTGGTAACCCCTCACTCAAATACATGCTCTGCCTCATTCTCTTTTACATCATTCATTAAATCTCCTGGGAATACAAACAGCCTCTCTCTCCTGCTTGTCCTCGCAGGTTTCTCTGCTTGCTGGATGCTCAGGTGCCCTCTGATCCCCCCAGTAATACCTTGCTGATTTCACAGCAAAAACCTGCCATGAATTTAAAAATCCCTTTCTGTATCCCTGTAAAAAGATCCCCCTCGGCTGTTTGGCTGTGCACAACGAGGGCTGTGCTCCACGGAGCTGTGACACTGCTCCTGGAGAGCAAAAGTGACAGCACATGTCACAGGAGATGCCACCCTCCCTCCCCAGGGTTAACCTTGGGAGCTCCTACACAGCTACGACACGTGGGAGCTGCTGACATGGAACCACTCGAGTCTTTTTTAACTTGTCTTTAAAGATAAGGCATGAACGTTTTGACTGTGCAGAAAAAAAAAAGGTTGGTGAATGGTACTTCCCTAAAAATAGTTCCATGGAGTGCCTAAAAATACCTTCTCTGTGTTCCATGCGTGCTCTCTGCCCACCAAATACAACTGCAGGTAGTTCAGAGTTTTATGGAGGCAGATAAAGTCAAGGTGAGCTGCAGTCACTGCCTGTTACATCACCTATAACAGTTCTGGATTAAAATTTAGTTACTATGCCAGTAACCTTGCTTTCCTATTTGGTGGAGTAAGATTACAGTACAATTTTCCCAAAACAGACTGAATAAAACGATTTAGGACAAGTGTTTCAGGTTATGCAGTAGGACAAACACCGTAATATTATTCTGACAGTTCACATTCTGAGACAATTTTTGTACTTTTAAAAGTTATCTTAGTGCTCCCTTCACATATTTTCATCATTTTATGATGAAAATGCCACTGAACGTAAAAGAACTATTTGGGATTCTGGGACGGAAACCATGGATTATGGCCCTCCATGGATTATGGTCCTTCATAAAGCACTACCCTGAGGGAGGTTCAGCACCTTTCCCAACACAGTTCAATTCTGAGATGTTGAGCCAGAAGCTGTTATCCATCATCAATATTTTACAGGCCTTGGGATCCCATTCTTAAGATGGCCAGGGGTGATTTCCTCAAATTCTTGTAAAATCTATCATGTCACACTATAACCTGATCGACTTCCTTACAAAAAAAATTAAAAACACCAAACCCAAAAAAGCCCCAAACAGAAAAAAACTCAACCAAACAAAAAACCCCCATGGATCTGACAACTTAAGCACATGAAACAGATTAATAAACAAATGGCTGGGAAACAAGATGAGGGATACAGAATAAGGCAACATTTCCCACAGAAATACTTCCTCACATCTAATTGTTGAAAAATTCAATGCCAAATTGATTTCTCAGCTGTGCAGACATGACCTGCAATATAATCTACCTTATAAAAATACTACTCATTCAATACAGGAATTCAAATGTCTGCAGAACTAGAATATGGGAAAAATAATTTAAGGGACAAAACCCCAAACTAATTCTGTAGTGCATGGTAGAGTGAAATTAGGCAATTACATTCTGAAAAGGGACATCTCAGAAGAGAATTGTTCAATACATGGATCCCTACATTTCCTTCCATTTCCAATACCAGATTTTTAACAACACAATACCACGCTCAGTTGATCGAAGCAAGGGAAAAAAGCCTTTCAAATGTGGCATCTTTTTCCTCCTGTTTCACATTCAGTTGGACTGAAGTAGCAGCTTCCTCCATCTCAACCTCTGCAGCAACTCGACCTGTTTCACATTTTCACACTTCCCAAAATGCGTGCCTGTGCTGTTGCTCCTGGCAGAGCAGGCCTGGCTCAGGGGTCAGATGCTGCTGTAGTCTGAGCCACGGGCAGCCAGGGCTGCTGCTGCTCCCCACTCCACCGTGAAGAAGGTGATTGTTCCAAAGAAACCCACGAGCACCATGATCAGGAGCTGCCACTGCAGCAGGAAATAGTTGCTGTAGAAATAGGCAACTGCAGCACAGATGGACTGAGAGGAAAAACAAAGTGAAGAGATTATCAGTGGAGATTTCCAGGCTGGTGCTGCTACAGAAGGATTATCAAACTGACATAGACACAGTTTAATATGGAGCTCTCAGAATGCTTTTGTAGTAGACAGACAATCTTAAGGCTTCATTATACCTCAGCATATGTCTCGGCGTGTCCCACAACAGATTTAGTTTTTGCTTGTTATTTAAACAGTGTTCAACTGTAGAAAATGAACACCAAACTCCAAAGTGTTTGTAGCATTGCAACCTGGTATTTTAAACTGGTAAAAACACTACCAGCATCTCTGGTATTTCAAACCACTTTGTCTAGAAACAACACAGACAAAGCTTTAAGATCACAGCCCAGGAAACTGTTTCCAGCATCACAAAATTATTTTACACCAAAATTCAGGATGAAGTAATTTGCAGAAACATTTTTCTCAGCTTACTAAAAAGCCCAAGACAGTATTCCCCAACAATCCTACTTCCAAAAAGCTGTGTTAGGCAATACCTGAACAAACTTAAAGATGGCAAAGGCAGGAGCACTGTCCTCTGAATACAGGAATCCCAAAATACTGAGGAGCTGGGTGTTGAAGCAGCTGTCCCCCAGCCCCAGCAGGAAGCTGCAGAGCATGGCCACCTCTTTGCTGAAGGAGAAAGCAGTTCCAATTTAAAAGCTATTCATTCAAACAGCTCACACATCTACAAACTATTTCTGGCAGACTTATTTGGAAACTGAGAATGGAAGAAAGTTATCACACTTTTAATTTCCCTAGAAAAGAACTGGCTTGGCAAAAAGAGTCGTTTCATCAGCTTTAATGTCTTCAGCGCCAAGACTTCTGTTACTATTACTGTTACCTGCAGTCAATTCTACACTGAATTAGAACCACTAAAATAACTCATTTTAGTGCTTGGAACCACAAAACCCACACAGCAGTGATTAAAAGCTGAGGCACATGGTGAGTTCACAAAATCTGCAGGAATGTTAGAGAAATACCAATTTATTTGGCAGTAAAATACTCCAGCTAAGGCCAGTCACCTGCACAGGCACAAATGCTCAGAATTGCAAGTTAGCAGCTGGGTCTGCAAAACTGACAGTACAGGATTTTCAAACAAATTGGCAAAAATACACCCCAAAAGAAAGTTGCAATGATGAGATAAGAAAGCTTTCTCTATTGTTCCCCCAAACACTGAGTGCTGTCAAGGACAGGCTGCAGTCAGAGCAAGTGGAATTTGACAATAAGCACTGGAAGACTTTGGAAACCAGTTCAACAGGGCAAGGCTGGTGCTCCCTGATGTAAAACTGAGCCCAAGACTGTTTTAAAATAAAGTGAATTCTGAACACCTACTACAATAGATGCTGGTCTTGCTATTGTGCTACATGTCAGAAACATCACTTGTCAAGTGACACAACTGCTATTATTCATGCCCAGGCTTTTTATTCTTATGCCATTCAATTTCCTAAATTGGGTGCACATTGGTGGAAAATCTACCTCTAATAAAAACAGAATTCCTGAAAGCTTTTTCTAGGGAGTTAGTCACTACACAGAAAAAACTTCAAGGAATTTTCTGCAGAGGAACAAGCTGTTTATGCACATCCTGAGTTACAGCAGCCAAAGGCAAAAAAATCTCACATACCTTGGAGTCATATAAGCAACTTGATCTGTTCCTTCCATAGGAGCAATGGGGGCATCATTTGGCATGTTGAAAAAAATTAAATAAAAGGCTATGAAGTGCACAAGGATGCCCAGCATCACCACTGGGTTCCTGCCAGAGCGACTCCTCTTGCTCAGCAAGCCAAAGATTCCTCCCCCTGCAGGAGCGGGAAGGAGGAGAGAACTGAATCAGAAGTGAAGATTTAAATACTGACAATTTAAATTATAAACGTCCCCACACTGGATAACAAAGATTGACTGACATGCAAACAGCCTCAAGGAGTTTGCCAGGGAAATGGGGCAGGAGATTGATCAGATGGTTGCTCATGAAGATATTTCACCTTTTGGCAAGTATTTAACCAGCAGCCAGTTTCTTTCAGTTTTGCAACAGCACTGAGTGAAAATGGACAGCCTTGTGCTCAGCTCTTAATTGCAAAAACATGCAACTCAATGGAACTGAGCTGCTAATGAACAGTGGGTTTTTTGTTAAACACCACAGTACTTGAGTCTACAGAAAAAAAAGAAGTATTTATGTAATGAATATTACCTGTATCCAAATTTTTCAAATATCACATCTCATTTAACACAAGCAAACTTTTTAAAGAAAGAAATCCTTAGTGTAAGCATTGATTCAAAAATTTTAAAATTGTATCACTCAAGAAGTAATAAAAAATGCAAACATAATACTATTTCAAAATAGCATTTAAAATAGCAAAATGGTGTCAATTCCCTAATAACACTGCAGCCCAGCGTTTCTCACATTTGAAGTCTCTGTATTCCTCCACATTAATCCAAAGTGAATGAAGAATTCACAGGCATCAAATGTTGGTCTACATCCACTTTACAGAATGTAAGGTATAATTCACAGTGCAGTAAGGAACCACAGTGCCAATTATATTGCTACTATTTCATTTTGTGTTCACATAACTCTTGCTGGAAGTTCAAAACACACTATTGAGTTATACACAAAAAAATCCCCAATTTTTAATAACTACATCACTCTAATCCTTTTTGTTGTCAGAAGGTAGCAAATTTAGACTCACCCAAGATTTCTCCAACACCAATAAAAATACCAGAGAGACCAATGAGGCTTTTCTCTTCACTGCCAAACCTATTCACAGCACCAATGCACGTTCCATACACTCCAGAAAAGAATGTTAACACCAAACCTTGGAAGGAAACCAAACAGAACTGATAAATGCACTCTGATAAAAGTCATCTTTATGTCTAAAGGCTGTTTTCCCCTCAGGTATCTTTAAAATCATATATTTAAATGAGGTGTGGGTAATGAAAGCAAAGAGGGAATTTTAAACTATGTAACTATTACATTCTTTTATAGCAGTTCCCAAAAGCCACATTAGGAAAATGTCACTAATTGGTGTCACAGGCACTCAGGTTCAGTGCTGCTACTCCTGACACAACCCCTATACACAGTTCATATTTCTACTTCTCAAGAACTCTGGAATTTTATCAAATGAAAAATGCCACATGAAATAACACAAATCGAGGAAATAAAGGACAATTTCAGTATGGGATTCCCCCCCCCTTCAAGTTATGGCATTCCTAGAAGTCCCTGCAGCCTCAAATACCAATAAGGAGCTAAGAATCCTAAAATGAACTTTTTTTATACCTACATAATTAATTTAAGCTGAGAAAGAACAACTGCTATTTGTTTAAAATCCTTTCTTTCTTTCTACTGCCATTAGTGTGAGGAAGGGTGACCCCACTGACCGAGCTAAAGTAACCACGAGCAACCATCAGTATAAAAATACCAGCTCAATAAAAAAGTGTATTTAAAAAAATGCAAAATATTATGCCAAAACAGAGAAAAACAGCTCAGAAGAAAACTTTCTAATTTATATCCTTTGCCTTTTGGCTACAGCCAAACTCTAGTACACCACACCCTGCCCTGCCTGGATGAACTGCATGGCTTCAAAAACAGGGGTGCACTTGGAGCCTCTTAACCTGACCAGTAATTTTGGAATGAAATCCCTTGTAGGCCTTACGGAATTTTCTGTTTTCCTACATGAAGTGGCAACACCGACTCAGATCCAGAAGATGGCAGCAGATATTTTTTCCCCAGTCTGGACTGATTTATTTTTATGCCACCTGTAACCCCAAATTTCCGGATATTAAGGCAAAACCTGACTGACTCCCCTTCCTTGTTATCTCCCTCCACATTCCCATCCTCAGAGGAATTCAGGTGAGTTAATCTGGGTTAACACAGCACTGGAGATGTTGGGAAGCAATTTATAACTCAGAGTAGTGGCTGGAGCAACCCAGCTCCAGAGCTACTCCTGCTATTTCTCTACCAGGAGCTGACTGTATCTAAGTTTTTCTTTCCACCTCACAGTAATTTTTCCTAATGCTGATTCAGAGCTTAGGTTCTGAAAGTGCATCTATTTTATTAAAAAAATCTTACTTAATCATGAACAGAACTACATCTGAAGCCAAATAAGGAGCAAGAAACACCCCAAAAAATAATTCAAGGATTTTACAGTATTTTTTTTTGGAAGAATCACTAATATTGCAAAAATACATTTTTATTTTACAACTCATACATTGGTCCAAGGATGGCAGACCAAGTTCAACTAAAAATTGTTAAAAAGAATGAGAACTCTTGCCACAGCAAATCCAATTGACAAAAACAGTTGGAAATGGCTAAGCAGGTTCCTAATAGAACCCAGACTAAAATGAAGAGCTTTAGGAATCTCCCATGCCTTAATGAAGGTGTGATGTACAAACATTCCTTTAATTCACAGGCAATACAACTGCATTAAGCAATCTCCAAACTATTGATAGTACAATATCAAATCCCATAAAAGTCAGCTCTGTAAATTTTGCCTAACTCTCACTTTGGGACCCAGAACTTCACTGAACCAGTCCCTGCAGATTTGGATGCACTCCTCCTCCTGTACAGAAACACTCCCCAGCACACAGAAACTTCACAAGTAACCCAAAATTAATTAAAATATTCAAGTAATGTTTGCAGACATATGGGTTAAAATTCCAGTCTGGGGTTAAAATACCAAACAATGCCCTGCCACTGCTCGTGGTGAAACTCTGCTGCCTTCCTACCCGTGTAGGCTGTGGTAACACTGAGGAGCAGCATCTCTTTGGTGAAGGTCAGTGTAATAGATTTCTCTGTAAAGAAATAATAAAGAAAATTAATAAAGCTTCTTATAATACTACTAAGATAATCTACACTTACTTTTGCTCTTTGCTTAAAGGAAAAATTGGTTATTATACCAACTGTGTATTAAAGTTTTATTTACTGTTTATTACAGCAGAATGCTAAATATACCAACCCCAACCTGCCATCTAGAAGAAATGTGCCATTCAAAAACCTTTTTTTGTAAGAAATGCAGTGGGGGAAATATTAAAGAGGAGATACACAGTTTTGAATTGTCAGACAATTTTCTGCTCACTGTGCTCTCAGTTCATGGTAACTGTCTCCTGAAAGGGTAAATAAATTTTCAGTGAAGATCCCCACATTCTCACAACAAACTTAACAGTCTCAGGCAGAACACATCAAGCTTCAAAGGGAACTGCAGATGCTTCAGTTCTAAATCTTTAACTGGTATTAACTGATGACAAAAAACAAGCAAGATGTGATTTCTTTTTGTCTTGATATGTTTTTCGATTTTTATTTTTCAATCTCACACTGCCTTCCCCAAGTTGTAACCTGCTCCTTTTGTGCTCATCTGTACAAGGACACTGTTGTAAAGCAGTTTGGATCTGAAATCACATCAAAGGAGGAACACTCCAAGCCTCTCCTGGACTACACAGGTACGTGATTGAAGTGGTTTGTACATGATCACATCATCAGCACAAACACAGAGAGCTGGGAAGGAGATGGCAGGTTTTGCTGAAACAACTCTTATGTGAAATTGTACTTACTGAAGGCAGCCACTGCTCTCATCATTTTGTTTCGTGCAGACCTGGGTAAACAAATTGCTTGGTCAAAATGGAAGAGAATAACCACACGTTATTGCTGTGCTGGAAGGCACCTTCATTTTTCAAACCTTCTGTACATTTTCTAGCCCTGCACTATATAGTGGAATATGCCAATGTATTTTTAAAAGTTTCTGAAATCTAAAGTAACCACAAAATCTATTTGCTGCCTGCACTAGTGAATGCTTGCTTAACAGAATCTTTCTTTTGAACATTTTTAGCTTTCAACATTTTTTCCACAGGCATGCTCACTGATGTTTTTCTAACATTTTCATTGTTCTTTAAATAAAGCAAAAATATTTAAGCTGATGCCTCAGGCAAAACGGCACAATCTGTGTAACTGTGCATTTCTAATGTATTTATCAGGGTGGAATATATATTTAGAGAAGATAAGAAAAACATGTTCTAGTTTGTAAAACAACCTATAAAAAAGGAATGCTTTCTGCTTATTCCAGCCTTTCAGCTGGGCTGATGAGGGTAAGATAAAACACAAAAGTGTTTAATAATAATCAGTGGAGAAGAGGTGAAGGGTATCGTTTGCAAGGCACTTGCTTATCAAAGGAAAAGCTTCATGTGCAGTACTGAACTTCACCCTTGAGAATATACCATATCAAGAACATTATTTCTCATATATTCTCATTGTTAAAATACAGATACTGTTCCATTAAATCTGTGAATCCTCCAGGTGGTTGATAAGATTCATGTTTCCAGCACAGAGGGGAAGTGAATGCACAATGCTCCTCTGCAGAGCAGGAGCACAAACGAGGAGATGTGACAACATGTTATTGTCATCAACACTTACAAGCTCTCCCCCAGGATTTCATTAGTGGAATCATCATCCCCTGGAGCTTTTGTGTCCTCTTGTTTCCTAATCAGAAAGAACAGAACTGTGCCCACAAGACTGATAACAGTCAGAGCAATGAAGACAGTTCTGCGATCGCTCTCTGTGGAAAAACAAACAAGAGCCATAACCAGGTGTGCAGAAGGGATTCAAACCAATCCAGCTACCTCCAAACAACTAACACAGACATGCTACAGTCTTTAACACACACTAATTTTCTAGCTTACCTTCCACATGGAGCTGCTGGCAAACTCCTGTCTCAGTTTTATGGTGCTAATTAAATATCGGCAAAATAAAGAGGTCCCTCGCATTCTCTGCCATGCAAAGGCTATGACCAAGGAGCAGCCAATTAAAGAAGTGCATAAATTATTAGCAGAAGAAAGTACATCTTTGAAGACTTATATAATTCAGAGTGGACATAAACTGCCCCAAACCCCTCCAGATTTCTAAGAGAATCTCTTGACCAGCATCAGAACCATAAGCACGATGACAGCACAAACTGTAGGCTGGGAAACTTCACAGGCATTAAAACCACCAAAACCTCAGTAACTGCCACAGCAGCTGGAGGGGACAACTCTGCTAAACAAGGTGGTTACTGCAGCAGAGCACAGACACATCTAACACAAAAGCCACTCCCATTTACCAATATTAAGCAGGGAAAAAAGCCAGTAACAGCAAATAGTTGTGACTGAATTAATGCATGACACTGAAGATAAGGCCTATGCTTGTATTTACTTCCCCCTCAGCTCAACAGCAAATGCAAAGTTGCCCTAAAAATAACTTGTTTATGATCACAGATCCAAAAAGAGAAGGTGTGCTTCACACCTTGAAATGCCTCTAATATTTTTATATAGGTAGTAAAAGAAAAGATTTTATTTTAAAATGCTGTTAGGGTTTGATATAAAATTTTCTAATAAAGAGGAATCTCAAGACATTTAAGATGGATGGAAATGTAACAGCAGAATTGCCTCGTAGTTAATTGCTCTACTCTATGGTTAGCAGAACAGTGAAGTTTGGAATGCACAGAATTTCAGACACCCCAGGTTCAAAGTGTCTGAAATACTTCCAGTAACACCTAAACCTTTGTGTTACAGGTGAGGGAATGCAGAAGATGACCTTAAAAAGTACCTGTATCTGTGGAGAACCTGAAAAGATGGAGCTAACAGAAACAGGAGGTGGACTGTACCTTCTGTTCTCTTACTTCTGAAGGCAAATAACTATCATTTAAAAGTCAACATCTTATTTCTCTTTGACTAGAGCAGAATCATCTGCATCTGTTAAAGGTTATGCTTTTGTATAAAGTTCCTGCCACTTTCGAGTGCATTATTTCATCTGTTTATTCATGCTACTATATTTAAAGGTTGGCCATGTAAACAAGCAGTACCCACCTGATATGTGAGTTTTCCCTTGCCAAGCAAAGTATATATACAGGTTTCCAAATATCAAGCTGTAAGCAAAAAGAACAAAGGTCAACAACACATTCTATGAAAAAAATTAGCGTTGTAGCACCAAAAAAAAAATCCCAAGGCTGTGCAACTGTGAAAGCAATAAAGACATGAGTCACTCTCCAGCTTCTTCTCTATAAAACCTCAAACAAATCTGAGGATTATGCCCCAAAATGCTGACTATTCATTTTCACCAATCAAGACACAAGGTGGTGGCAAAAATTAGTAAATCTGCATCTAAGTTGCTTCTAATTTTGGAAGAGTCTAAGTTAGAAAGCTGACATATTTCTAGAGGTGATTTTGTAATACTTCCTTTGCAGGGTCATGTGTCTTGTCTAAAGTACTGCTTCAGCTGAAGGAAATTCTGTGACCCTAACTAGCATTTCCCAAAATACAGTCCTTCTGAATGAATGATTTGAAACAGTTTTAGAGCCATTTTCCTCATATTATCCCATGTATTTTACTCACTGTAAAACACACAATCAGCTGAGTTTGTGGAAATTGCTACTCTGGTAACATACTGAGGGGTTAATTCTGGAACTGAAAGCTTCAGAAACACAAGCATGCCCCTGGCTCAGGTTGACGTTTTCCCAGCCCAGGATCCCATCCCTACATCAGCATTAGCAATGCAGGCTCAGCACCCTAAGCATTTCTGCAATTCAGTCCCCTGGTTATCTCCCAATATTCAGAACTGCTGCATTAGAGGTGGTAGAACGGATCTCTCTTCAGGAACTATTTGTGCACCTGTCTCCCACAGATTTGCTTGGTTCCTTTTCAATCCTGCTCACACCATCCAACATCTACACACTCCCACAGCTGCAAGCTCCAAAAGCTTAATCCCCCACAAAGCACTTTATTTGTTACAAACCAGTCCTCTTTACTCTCCCGTAGTGACCCCAGTCCCAGCACAGCAGCATTTGGTGAGCAACTGTTCCACACTCAGCTCCCCTGCTGCCCTCATGTTTGGGTAACACATTGGTATAATCCTCCTCAGCTGCTGTTCCTCCACAGGAAAAGAGTCCCAAGCTTTTCAGACTCTCTTCAAGCCATCAGCTCTATCTTCTTGCATAATTTCATTATTTTTCTCTATATCCTAACTGCATTACACTCTCATGAGAGGCATTAACTCTCCCTGCACAAAACACTCAATGGCCACAACACAGCATTCCCTGCCTTGTTCTCACTGCCCTTCTTGATGCTGAGCCTTTTGCTGACCTTTTAGTCAAGCAGCACTCAAAGTTTAATATCAGAGAAACATCAAAAACAAGATTTCTTTTCTGGCTTCTGATTGCCAGTTCCAACTTCAGTATCTTCACCCTGGCAGCAAGAACCAGCTTCTTCCTCAGCAAAAGACACAAACTGGCACAGCCCTCCACAATCAACAGGATCGCTGTTACATTCCTCAAATGCTCCCCTAACAGAAGTGCATCTTTTAGCACCTCAAGAGCAGATTTTGCAATATCCACCTTTCTTTCATTCCCTGTTCTGTCATGCACAACACCAATTAAAAACGCTGCTTCCATCTCTCCTTCCCACTGAGTGCAAGGTCCCAGGGGAGCATTTTTGGACACAGTCTCCCACTTATAAAAAGATGTAAAAAGCAGAATGTGTACACAACCAAAAAACCCAAACCAAAACAAACAAACAAAAAAATAAATTAAAAAAAAATTTAAAGCTTACCTGAACTGTAGGAGTGCCCAAAATATTCCACTGTTCCTTCCAATGGTGTTTTCATCAGAATTTTCAGTCAAGCAATTTCCCTGGGCTGTCCAGAGGACTGAAAACAGACAGAATACATTGCTCAGAAAATAAAAATATTTTAAAGGCATATTCAAATCTCATAGAAAACAGCAGAGTAAGAACAATGCTTACCAGCAGCTGCAATGCCAATAAGCACAGAGGCAGTGTAGAAAGCCCATGTAGTTGGTTGGATAAAGACTGCAATGTATAGGCTAGAACAGAACAGACCAGTTCATTGAATACTGACTTTAAAGTGGACAATGCTCTTCAACAATCAGATACCTCACTTAGCTGCTTCTAAATCAGCTACTCTCTCCTAAGGAATGCTGAAAAACAGGTTGTATGTGAAAAATCTTTTTACCTTTCTAAGCACATAGAATTTTTTCTTTTTTATGTAGGTATTAATCAATTCCACAGTCAGCAAAGTCTGGAAATGCTGTGGAAAAAAATGTGCTGTTTCCAGTAGGCTGAAGTACTCTGCAGTTACACACCTGCAGTACCTCTGTGAGATGCTCTTCTTAGCCAGTGCAATTTTATGTATGGCACAGGAGCCTTAGATGTAAAAAAAAAAATTAAAGAAATGTTTCTAAGGAAGCAGGCAAAACCTCGAAATTAATACTTACCTATAAAACACACCACTAACAACCATGGAGAACTGAGGTCCCACTACTGCAACCAGTGAAGGTGATATAAGATTTGATGCAGACAATACTCCATAAATAATGGACATGCTACAAAAATAAAAAATAAAGACGATTAAATACTGAAATTAAAATACAGGCTATCACTGGAACTGATTTAAGAGTGATCAGTGGATTTCAAAATATCCAGTTAAGTACATACATAACTTAACAGCAAAACTTTGGTGGTCAAATATTTGCTCACTTTCTTCTGTTCCCTTCACCCACTGCACTCCATGTGGGAATAGAGGAGTGTACAGTGTTCCCTGGATTGCTGAGTAGAGTCCCAAACTATCGCAGGCAATGACATCTTGTCATTTACAGCATGCATTTGTCGAACTGCCTGAACAGCAGTTAATGTATTTTGTACTCTGTACATCTAGAGGAGAATGTTCTACAACCACATCTATCTGTCAGTGAGGTTTTCGTCTTCTGACAAATACACCACAGAAATTTTACAGACATATATTTGTGCCAGTGGAATTTTTAGTTTAAATTAAGGCAGTAAACCCTTCAAAGGAGCAACAAGGTTTTCTACATGACAGATTAATTTAGCATGCAAAAGGCCCCTGATCATGCCTGACAAGTTTGACTGCCAGTGCAACAAAGAGAATGGTTCTTTGTGGCTTTGCTTTCTGACTGCTCCTTTCACATTTATGTTGTATTTCCTGAGAGCTGATCCACACCACCTGTCCTACACAAACACTGAGTGTACATAGGCAAACAACCAAGGCCTGAGTTAGCAGTTTTATTTATTTTTAAACTTCCACTTTCTTCGCCTCCTAAGGTAAAATGCTGAGAATGTGATGATAGTGGTTTTTCTCCCTACAAAGACAACATGAAAACCAGATATGTAGTTCAACTGGAAATAATTCAGAGCAGAACTGTGAGCAGCCTGTTTCAAACTGCTTTAAGTGTGTCAATAAATTGTGAAGGCAGCAGAACACTGCAATCTCTTGAGAGTGTCTCTCTACTGGATGAAACTGTAACTAAGTTCACCCTGCAAGCAGCAAAGTAAGAAGAAAATCTGTGTAATTACCTCGTGTAGCCACTGCCATGAAAGTCTGTGTTGTTTAGATTTGTGATAACAGTTTGCTGTGAAAAGAAGATCATACATGGTAATATGTTAGAATCTATTTTGTATTTTGAGAACACCTGCATGGGTTTGAAGTCAGTATCAAACATAGAGTTATTCATTAATAGGCACCAAAAAGTTCTTAAAAGAATTTAACATGTTAATTACAACTCACACCACCACAACAAAGATGCAGGAGATACTTGGCAGGGAAACATCTATGTTTGAAGAAGAAATTAGTACTTTATGATTAAATCATGATTTCGTAAGAGACCTAAAATGCTTCACAAAGCTTTTGTTTCACTTAAGACCTCTCTTGCGTAGATAGGTATGACTATCTTAATTTTAAAAGTGAGGGAAAAAAGGGAGAAGTTCCAAAATAATCTTAACTTGACCTAACTATGAATCTCTGATAAGAGTTTCCATTCTTCTCAGCTTCCCGTTATTTCCCTGTTCCTTTTTTCCCCCTTGAATCAGCTTTAGTGGTCATGAGACCATGTAGTTAGTTGGACTGGCAGGCAGATCTGACTGAAAGTCACTTGTAAAGACTTTTATGACAGTAAATTACATGACTGCACCATCACAAAGTCCAATTCGGTGAGGTGCTGAATTCATTGCAGAATTTCTGAGATCTCTGGGCTGCACTTAAGAGCTCACAGAAGGTATCACACTGCACTAGGACTTACAAAAATACCTCAAGTAGTTATTTCTATAATGCAGTGAAGGACATTTATCTGTCTGAACCCAGCAAGGATCCTTCTTGCATGCAAGTAAAGAGCTGTAAGACCTGTGAGCTCAAGGGGGATGTTGAAATCTAACTGCCCTGCAGGAACAGAACTAATAATACTGAAAGTAGCTCAGGAAGCTAAAGGGCTAAGCCTGGCAGTAGCAGGAGACTAAAAATTTAAATAGTAACAGTAAATTTGGATTATGCTGTGCTCAATTTTTGCTCTGTAAAGAGATACTAAATAACAGCAAATAACTTATTCAGCTGGAAGGTGACTTGGCAGTTTAGCAATTGTAGAAGTCTGTTTGTCAGGTGATATTCTCATACTCCCCTTGAACATCTAGTTTGCTAGATTATGAAAATCTAGTTAATAACAGCATGGTTATTAATGACTTAGGCAAATATTTTGAAAGGGACTATACAGACTATAGAATATAGAATATACAAGGTTCAGTGTAATTCAATTGTCCAGCATCACAAACGTCAAAGCAGACACTATTTTAAAGTTCAAACATTTTATAAGATTAATTTTCTACTTTCTAAGCAATCAGGCACAGTTTCATATGTAGCTATGCTATCTTAAAGAAATAACCTGCTGAATTATTTGGTTAAACACATTAATCTACTTAAAACTAAACCAAAAGAAGATAAATGTCAAAGTATCTTGCACATTAGAAAATCCCAAATAAAGCAACATTAGAGCACACAAAAAACAAACCAGGATAAATAACTGAGATAGAAATGTGGCACGTCTTGAAAGTCACACCTACCGCAATATTTCCACAGGACTGGAAAGCAGTGAATATAAACATAAATGAGACTCCCAAAATAATGATGTTGAAAAGCTTTTTTCCTTCAGAAGACATTTTGTGTGTTCTTCCCAAGTCCTCAGCTTCAGTCTGGAAAAATTATTTTTTCTTTTAAAAGTTTTCTCTTAACCTCTGTTAAAAAAAAAAGGCAAAAAGAATAAAAGAAAGCAAGCTTCAAAAATAATCATTACTTAGGGCTACTTATTAGCTGCTAGTAAATATCAATTAATCAAGAATTCTGGTAACTCTTTTAAATAATGTGCAACGAAATCGGTGACTTGGGAAAAAAAAAAAAAAAAGGTCTGGTACAAAATGTAAAGCCTAAATTCCCTCTACCTGTTCGCATGAAGTTACCAGGGCTGACTGCAGAGTGTTACTTCATAACATCCATTTCTCCCAAACGAGCCGCTTTCCCAATATTAAGCAGGTTAATCGGCTCAGCTCCTTGTCATTGTTGAAATCAGAACTGTGGTCCTCGGCCTCTCAATCACCTGACGAAGGAAAGATGAGCCACTCGCACCCACGGGTCATTTCCATGCACTGTACAGGAAATAAAGCACGTTTCGGTGTCTCGATCAGCTGACCCAGCCCTGAAAGTCCTTGTGCACTATGGGAAATGCAGTTTTATCAAAGCAACCTTTTCCTACTTAAAGCAGTGGAAATCTCCGAGTCCTTAAAATAAAATTATTTGTACTGGCTTTTGAGAATTTTAATTTCTAGCCACTAAACAACACCTGGCAAGATTAAAAACAAACAAACAAACACACAAAACACAAAACCACACACACACACAAAAACCCTGACAAACCAAACAAAAAAATAAAAACCCCACACAACTACAGAATCATAGAATCACAGAACAGTTTTGATTGAAAGGGACCTTAAAGCCCATCTCGTCCCCCCCCCCTGCCATGGGCAGGAACACCTTCCACTAGACCAGGTTGCTCCAAGCCCCATCCAACCTCACCTTGAACACTTCCAGGGATGGAGGTGGTATCACTAATCTTTTATTTCACAGTATTTCTAAATAATAAATTTAAGATCAATTGATCTTCGAGTCAGGAAGATCTCTGTTAAAACATCAGCAAAACTGAGAGAGGATCAGACCTTGACTGAATGGCCACTTTTTCCTGTTACCCTCCTTCGTCTGTTCTGTTGGGCCTCTGGGATTGGAGAATTCAGACAAATCAATTCTACTTTAATGCTACCCAAAAATACAGAGAAGGAAATGCAGAATTGATTGAAGTAAATGATAAAACACCACATTTTACCTCTGCTGTCTACAGTAAAGGGTTTGAAGAAACAGAGGTCTCAAAGGGAGAAAAGGATCTTAGCCCAGGAGTTAGAAGGGCTCTTTGAGAGTGTTTAGATTTGAAGTGGGATAACGTTTGTTTGACCAACCTGATCACCTTCTATGAAACAACTGCATGGATGGATGAGGGGCAGGCAGTGGATATTGCCCATCTTGACTCAAGCAAGTTTTTCTATGTTGTGTTTCACAACACCCACCTGGGGAAACTCAGGACATGTGGCTGGGATGAAGGGGCAGTGAGGTGACAGAAAACTGGCTGAATGGAAAATCCCAGTCATAATCAGTGGCACAGGGTCTGTTTGGAGGCCTCTCACTAGTGCTGCTCCCCAGGGTTGTTTAAATTCCTCATCAATGACTTTGATGAGGGGTCAATGCCTCCTCAGCAGGTTCACTGGTGGCACAAAGCTGGGAGGGGTGGCCGATAGCCCAGAATGCTGTGAGCCCTTCAGAGGGACCTGGACAGGCTGGGGAGAAGGGCAGAGAGGAACTGTCTGAAGTTCAACAAAGGCAAGTGCAGGGTCCTTTATCTGGCGAGGAACAACCCCAGGCACCAGCACAGCCTGGGACTGATGGGCTGGAAAAGCAGCTCTCTGGGGAAGGAGCTGGGGGTCCTGGTGGACAAGGAGCTGTCCATGACCAGCGCTGTGCCCGAGGGGATGAGAAGGGCACTGATGTCCTGGGGTGCGTTAGGAAGAGCATTTCCAGCAGGTCAGGGAGCGATCCTGCCCCTCTGCTCAGCCCTGGCGAGGCCTTACCTGGAGCAGTGTCCAGTTCTGGGCTCCTCGAGATGAGAGAGACACAGAGTTCCTGGAGCAGGTCCCATGTAGGGCCACAAAGATTTGGGGACTGGAGCATCTCTGTCCTGGGGAAAGGCTGAGGGAGCTGGGGCTGAGAGGGGCCCTCACCCCTGTCTGCAGGGAGGGGACAGAGCAGGGCCCAGGCTCTGCTCCAGGGGGCCCAGCAATGGCACCAGAGGCCATGGACACAAAGTGATGCCCAGGAAATTCCTCCTGGACATGAGGCAGAACTTCTTCCCTGTGCAGTGACCAAGCCCTGAACAGATTGTCCAGGGAGGGTGTGGAGTCTCCCTCACTGGAGATGTTCCAGAGCCATCCGAACACAATCCTGTGCCCTGTGCTCTGGGATGCCCCTGCTGGAGCAGGGAGGTGGGACCAGATAACCCCACTGTGCTCCCTTCCAACCTGACCCACCCTGTAGTTCTGTGGAATAAAATCCGCACCCCAGCTGTAGTTACATATATTTAGTACATCTATTACATGCTTTTTTAAATCCCAAACTGTATTTTTTTTAAATGTCAGTGTTTTTTAAAACAGCATGTAATTCTCACTTGTGGAAGAAAGTCAGTGAGATTATTCAGAGGCTGCCGTACAAAGATGCAATTAAAATATCAAGGTGAGGGGTCTTAAGACAAGCTCTTTGCTTCCTTTTTAATATTATTAATTTATAGTAGCAGAATTTTAAGATCCTCTAGGAATAGCGTCCCACTCACGTCTTTTCTCCCTTGTGCCAGCAGGAGCTTCCATCCTGGGCTGGTGTGCTGGAACAATTCCTTTGGCAACAGCAGCAACATGTATTGAAGTGACTGAAACTGGCAGGAGGGGACTCAGGCAACTCCCTGTCACTTTAGGGAAGTCACGGTAAAGATAACCTTCAAAATTCTCCTTTGAAAAACGGTTTCAGAAGATAAAACACCGAATTTTTAAATCAAAATTCTCTGGTGAAAAAACAGAAAAAACACAAAACAATACAAAATGTCAAACCAGTACCAGTGTATTTGATTTCTGAAGTCATTCGTAGCAGGAAACAAACTGTTGCTTCTGGGTTTGTATCCATGTCTCTGCTTATTTTTATACTTCTTCAGTGCAAAAAAAGCAAAAACAAAACACAATTCTAGTAAGACTGAGAATTTAAATTCCAATACTGAAATAATTTTTCATATCGATATTGTCAATGGATTAAACAGATCAGTAAAAAACAGTCTCATTTCTATTCTTTTTATAACATAGTGTTATGGAACAGCTGGGTATAAACTTTTAACATTGTTTTGAGATGAGAACCAGGTATTACAGCTCAGAAACAGAGTTTGGGCATTTTATTAGTGCCTGAGGTTACACAGCAACAACTTTTGGGGTTGCTTTTGGGGTGGGAGAGCAGCTTTCACGGTATTCCCTGGGCTCTGGGAAGTTGCTTGTCATCCTTACACAAGGGCTGTGAAAATCTTCTCCCTTATTCCTCCACAGCACGAATTTGCAGAGCGGGCCGGTGTGAGCATAATTTTAATACTTCTCTGCTCGGTTCTCACAGGCACCGAGGAGCCGGCGGGGACCGCGTGGCCTGCGGCGCGGATCCATCGTGGCACATCCAGAGCTGGCGGGGCCTAGGAGGCTTCCCATGGCACGGCTGCCCGCAGGGACGACAGAAAGCCCGGGGAGAGCCCGCTCCGGGCTGCCCGGCCCCTCGCAGCCGCCACAGGCACACCGCGGAGCGCGGGCAGGAAAGGCGTTCCCACGGCAGCTGCTCTGGGAGAGCCGCCCTCGCAAAGCCCGGGCCGAGCACCAGTTCCCTCACAGAGCCCCGACCCCATTCCCCTCACGATTCTCCCCTCCACGTCCGCCATTTTAAACCGTCCCCGCCCGCCCGTGCCACAAGCGATTCCCTTCACCGTCGCTATTTTTTCCCGCGGCGGGGGTTTCTCGCCCCTCTTCCCCCACCTCACACACACTCCTCTACCCTTATTTCTTTTTTTTTTTTTTAATTGTTATTACTATTGTTTGGGGGTTTTTTACGGTTTTCAACACACATTGTTCAAAAATTTCCCCGCCTCCACCGAGCCCTTCCGGGTCACCGCGGCGGCGTTTTAACAGCCACTTTCCAACCGCAGGGCGAATTATAATTTTACAGGCGGATTCCCCGAGTTCCGTCCGGGACCACCTCGGGGAAAAGAAGAAAAAAGGGATCGGGGGTCGCTCCCGCAGCAGCGCGGGCGGGGCGGTGCAGCGTTCCCTTCCGGGGCGCCGCCGGCCATTTTGTGGCGTTAAGCCGCGCGCGCGGGCGGTTCCTCCTCATTTCCTCGTTGAGGCGGGACGGGGTGGCCGCTGCTGGCGCTTCGCTCCGGCCTCGGGCCACCCCTCGGACCCTGAGGTGGGTGCTGCTCCCTGCGGACCCCGCGGCTTTCCCCTATGCGCTGTAGCTTTCCTCCTTTTTGGACTTGCCCTGCGGTGTGAGGCGCGTCGCCCTCAGGGCTGCGCCGGCTGCTGACCCCTCTCAACCCCTCAGGTTTATTTTCTTCGGCTGCCGCCGCCCCTCAGGGGCTCCTGCCCACCATGAGTTACGGCCGCCCGCCGCCCGACGTGGAGGGCATGACGTCCCTCAAGGTGGACAACCTGACTTACCGCACCTCCCCGGACACCCTCCGGAGGGTCTTTGAGAAGTACGGCCGCGTGGGCGACGTCTACATCCCCCGGGACCGCTACACCAAGGAGAGCCGCGGCTTCGCTTTCGTGCGCTTCCACGACAAGCGGGACGCGGAGGACGCCATGGATGCGATGGACGGGGCGGTGCTGGACGGCCGGGAGCTCCGCGTGCAGATGGCCCGCTACGGCCGCCCGCCCGACTCGCACCACAGCCGCCGCGGGCCGCCGCCCCGCCGGTACAGCAGCAGCGGCTACGGCCGCCGCAGCCGCAGGTGAGCGCCTCGGAACGGGCAAGGGAGTTTGGGCAGTAAATGAGATGAACCTTAGCTATGCGCCTGTGTAGTGGGACCCATTTGTTTCCATGTTGGTTGCCTAGAGAGGTGGTGAAGTGTCCATTACTGAACCATATGGACACAAAATTGAGCCATGTGCTCTAGGCTGACCCTGCTTAAGCAGGGAGGTTGGACCGGATGACCCACTGTTACCCCTTCCAGCTGGACCAATTCTGGATTTCTGTGTCCTTTTCCCAACGAGTTTCGCGGCGGCGCTGGGAAGAGGAAGTGGGGGTTTACTAGCAAAGGCACGTGGGGTACCCTCGGAGTGGAAGGGTTTCGCCCTGTAGTAGATTTAGCCCCCGGCCACTCGCTCTGAACAATGGCGCCCTCGTAACACTCATTTTCTTGCCCACGTGCGTCCTGTTCCGCCTTCCCTGTCCCGCAGCACTCGCTCCAGTCCCTGCGTCACCCGTGGGCAACTTTTAATTTTTTTCTTTTTTTTTTTTCCCCCTCCCCCTTCCTGGTGTGTTTTAGCCCTAGAAGACGCCGTCGCAGCCGATCTAGAAGCAGGAGCCGCTCTAGGTCCCGCAGTCGGTCCCGCTACAGTCGATCCAAATCCCGGTCTCGCACACGCTCTCGGTCTCGCTCCACCTCCAAGTCCAGGTCTGCCAGGAGATCCAAGTCAAAGTCCTCATCTGTCTCCAGATCCCGGTCCAGGTCAAGATCCCGGTCCAGATCTAGAAGCCCTCCCCCTGCCTCAAAGAGAGAGTCCAACTCTAGATCCAGGTCTAAGAGCCCTCCCAAGTCTCCGGAAGAAGAAGGAGCTGTATCCTCCTAGGAATATGGTAATGTACCTCGGGATCAGCACAGGATGCATGTTACTTTATTAGAGCACTTAGGTGGGGTGTTGGGTAGTTCGTGGAACATTAATAGCCTGAACCAAGTGAATCCTAGTGGGGCAGATTGTTAGTTGTTGGTTTTGGTTTTTTTTTTCTTGAGCAGTGCTTTTTGGTTATTGACTTAGGGAAATAATTACTGAAGGGTTTTCTACGGAGAATTTTTTTTTTTTAAACAGAGAAAATGTTTTATTGCAAGATTAATGCCTTGGTTTTAATAAAATATTGTATGAGACACAACCTATGATGAAAATGACTATTTCTTACTGTATTTATCCAACATCTGCATTTTCCCCTTTAAAGCTGCGGTCTCCTGTTTGCTAAAAGAATATTGGCCAGTATTGCAGATTTTAACTGATTTGGCTGATCCTCCAGGGACCAGTTTCTGTGGGCGTGTGTTGGAGCAGGTTTGTCTTACACTGTTAAAGATACACTATCCTTTTAGAACGGAAGATCGGTTCAGTGGCCGTTGTACTGACTGGAGGTAATAACTGTCCTAGAAAAGTGGCAAATTCCTTGCAATGAGAAAAACACGGAAACTAGTTTTTCCTCAAGTCGACATCTTGAAGAGGCATCTAAGGATACACTGGGTGGGGAAAGGATAGTGTGTCTTTAACCCTTCAAACTGTTTGGTCCTGTTTTTTAAAAGGAAAGGGCCTAAGCTAGCCTGGAGTTAGATAGTTATAGCAAATTTAGTCACGTTTTCGGTTTTGAATGCTAATTAGAGCTTAGTTAAGTCTTTATGAAGAAGTATTAGTTTTGTAACTTTTATAGAACTTTGAATAATTGAGTGGTGAACAGGCTGAATTGAAGTTAATGGTGGCTTGATCTACAGCCTGGTGCTTACTCTCCCTTGTAACTAAATACTTTGACCGAGTATTTTGACCGAAACATTTGGCCTCTGAACTAAAGCAACGCACGGGGGGAGGTGGAATACTGTGGAAATTGCTAAAACTTAATTAACTTAGGCAGAGCCAGTTGAAACACAACTAGAAGTATCCCTGAAGTCATCCACACCCAAAATAGACAAGGTAGAAACCTGGCTGAACTTTTCTCTCTTCAAACCTAGATGCTTCAGCTAAATGAGAACCCACATAAAGGACGCCTTTGGGGGGAAAAGATCGCTTGAGTCTTCAGCCCATTGGAGAGACCCTGGCCGAGCAACCAGCTGTTGAAAAGGTTATTTTGTAACATTTTGTCTAACTTTTTACTTGTTTTAAGTTGCGCCTCAAGTGGCAAATTCTACATTTTATGTGCCATTTTGTTGCTGTTATTCAAATTTCTTGTAATTTAGTGAAGTGAACGACTACCGATTTCATTATTGGCTTGGATATTTGAGGTAAAACTTCATTTTTGTTTATATAGTGCTGACTTCTATTGGAAATTAAAATCGATGGTAACTTGCTGCCTCCAGTTTCATACTGAGGAATCATGCAACCATTATATACTGATAGCTAACTGTCAGAAAGTACTCTCAATTTTATCTTGATTCCCTTAAAATTCCACAAAACTTCAACTTGAAACTTACTGTAAATGTTTTTTTTAAAAGAAAGAACAACTTTGACTTAAAATAGCATCTTCAAATTCAAATTGGTAGAAATCTTTTCAGGTGACAGTTGATATTTGCAAGGATTGTTTTATCAGACTCAATTCTAATCTCTTCTCTTATGTATTTTTGTGCACTAGGCGCAGTTGTGTAGCAGTTGAGTAATGCTGGTTAGCTGTTAAGGTGGCGTGTTGCAGTGCAGAGTGCTTGGCTGTTTCCTGTTGTCTCCTGATTGCTCCTGTGTAACGATGCCTTGTCGTGCAGAAACAAATGGCTGTCCAGTTAATTAAAATGCCTGACAACTGCACTTCCAGTCACCCGGGCCTTGCGTAAAAAAAATGGAGCATACAGTGAGCACATCTAGCTGATGATATACACACCTTATTTTTTCCAGAATGGTAAAACATACCATCCTACATATATGAACTTACATATGAGAATTGTAATGTTAAGCAAAGAAATGGTTCATTCCTTTGTAAGTACTGATTGGTGTATCTTTTGCTTAAGACATTCTGTACTATACCCACTGTCTCTGTAGTTAATATTAAACATTTTTTTCTGTGTTAACTTTTCTCAACTTACTGTCTTGGGTCAGCTTATTTTTAGCTTGAAAAGATTTCTGCAATTATATTGTCAATGTTTAACTTCTATATAGTAACTAAATGCATTCTCCTGCTTATAAATTTTATCCACTGGGGTTGCTTTTAAATTACTGTGGGGAACTTTAATTAGTATTGTGACTAACCCAATGTTGTGTGGCAAGTGGTAACGCACCAGGCCACAAACACAGAACCAGCCAGGTCCTGGGATGATGTTGTGGGAGGTCCACACTGAGCAGTACTAATAATTGCATTGCTGTGTGCTTGCCCTGGCTCACCAGGCTGCTGCTTGAAGGGGGCTGATCTTTACAGTGATGATTTCTCTTGATTTGGTACCAAATGACTTGTAACTTCAATCCTATGTCAAGGGTTATTGTAATGCCTTGTTTTATCTTATGCATGTATGTTAAATGGGAATGGAAACATCTGAACACTGGCAGTATGGCTTTGTTGAGGATTAAAAGTACTTTTCTACAAACTGAGGAGTTCGTATGTTCCAGGTTAGCACAGTCTCCACACACTCACGAACAGAGCAGGGGGGTGGCTTTTGTACTTGGATTTTGGGAAGGATTCTCAGTCCTGGAAAAGGGATCTTATGGGGATGTCTAAGAGTGCAGTTACCTTTTCGTAGCTGAAGTTGTGGATTTAGGTTGGGTCTTGTGGATTTCTGGGTTAAACTGTTGTGTAGTTGCTCACATGATGGAATTGAGGCTCTGAACTATTTCACGGGCTTGGGGGAGGAACACAAATTTCTCAAAAGCCATAGCTGGAAAACCAAACAGCTTTATTTTTACAATGCATAGCTTTGCTAAGAATTGCTGCTTCCCCAAAATATCCATGAGGTTTGCTGTGAACAGGACTGTTCTCTGTAGCTCTGTGCTACAGTGAACAGCTGAGCATCACCTTGTACTGAAATCTAAAGTGGAATAAACTGAAGTGCCCTCTGACTGTGCTAGTGAGATGATCATCATTTCAATTGTGTGTCTTCCTGGCAGAGATGAGCTGGCCAAGTGCTCTTTGTCTGCACCAAAGGAATGCAAGGGAACGTGGGTGCTCTTCAGTTTCCATTTGTAGAGCAGAGCTTCCATAGACCAGTCAGCACTGAGGGGAGGAAACAGAGTGAAAAGCTAACCCAGGGTTATCACTGCTACAGTAACTCCTGTCACCAAACTTCTGTACAACACAGCTGGGTTTGTAACAGTTCTCTTACTCAACAGTAAATTGGTGGTTCTTGGGTTATTTTCAGAATCTGTTACCTCTAGGATTTATGGGGTAAATAGCAGCCTGACTCAAAATAAGGAGCTTTTCTGAGTCAAGAGTGGTGGTGCCACAGAGGAGTTAATGCTCGTCCCCAGCTGAGACAGGAGTTAAGATTTGAGTTTTAAATATGTAAAAATTTACCTTCGGACTTGATAAGTTGTCCAGAATTGAGCATGTGGGTTCTTCTCCAACAAGAAGTAAATTGTAGTTAAAATATCTTCAAAGTCTGTGTAGTTTGGAGAGATAAAGCAGTCTGGGTTAGTATCTGGATTCCAGGTGTGCATAGATCTGCCTGGTTCTATGAAATGGTAATTACAAATCAATGCAAGCACAGTGTATCTGTATGAGACCCAAGCATGGCAAGAATGGACTTAGTTAATTACCTCATCTTCTATTCCCACATTATGACAGCTCTAAACCAGAATTACTCCAGAGTAACAAGGTCAGTAGCACAGTGTCACCTGATCTATTGACACTGTTCCCAGCACTACTTGGACACAAAGTCCTTGCAGTCACAAACCCTCCCTAATGCTCCCTTAAGAGCATTAACGTACCTTTGGGGTCAAAAAAGACATCTGAGCCTAAAATAATGTCTATGGGAGCAAGAGAGAGCAGCTCTGGCGACACCCGGCCCCAGGTGAGGCCGAGGACGGGCACGTCGGGCAGGCGGTTCACGAGGCAGCTGCTGCGGCAGCTCTGCAGGCACCGGGGCAGCTCCTCGCTGTCCGACAGGATCACCCGGGCACCGCACCTGGCGGCCACCACGCCGGGGAGACTCACGCCGGCACCGATCTGAAACCACAGCGTGTTCGTGGAGACCGCGGGTGGAGCCTGACCCGCGGGGCACTAGAGGGGGGAGCGGGCGGTACCTCCAGCACTCGCTTGCCGGGCAGGCTCCGCCTGTGCGCCCACAGGTATTGGGCCAGGACCACGGCGCAGGGCCACACGTACGTGCCGTACTGCGAGTCCAGCACCTGCAACACACGGGGCGAGGCGCTGTGCCGGGGTCCCGGGAGCTCCCGCTGTTCCCCGTGTCCCGGCTGCCCCCGGTACCTCGGGCACGCGCACGGCCAGCGCCGCCGGACCCTCCTCGAAACGGTACCGCCGCGTGCGCCGCCGCCGCGGCTCCGCCATGGCCAATCGCGGGCGGACACGTATTGCTGCCAAGCCGCGCCGGCCACTCGGCGCCCCTTCCCGGCGTGGCGTCACGCAGAGCGCCGCCGGAGGCGCTGATGGCAATGGGCCGCTTGCCCAGGCGCGGCCTCCCCCGGGCGCCGCGGTGAAACCGGGCCGCTGCCGTCCGCGCCGCTGCCCCGGCGGG
>WEKY01037166.1:237817-256328 GCA_013390045.1 Picathartes gymnocephalus
GGGGTTCCCGGGGCAGCCGCGGGACTGCGCGGCCAAGGGCGCCTGGCGCCCGCGCTGCCTCCGTGCCGGCCGCGCTGCCCTTCCTCAACATGGCGGCGCGGGGGCGCCGCTTCCCAGGCCTCGGCCAATCAGCACCGAGGCGTGGCGGAAGCCGGCGTGCAGCCGGCCAATGGGAGTGCTGCGGGGGCGGGGCCGCGGCGACAGCGGCGGCACGGGGTGAAATTTCTGGAAGGTGCGGCCGGAGCGGGGCCGGGATCGGGATCTGGATCAGGAGCAGGGTTGGGTCGGGGGCAGCGGGCGGTGACGGCCCCCAGCGCCGCCGTCATGAATCACAAGAGCAAGAAGCGGATCCGTGAGGCGAAGCGCAGCGCCCGGCCCGAGCTGAAGGACTCGCTGGACTGGACCCGTCACAACTATTGCGAGACCTTCCCCCTCAGCCCCACCGCCTGCAAGGTGCGTCGGGCCGAGGGGAGCGGGGGGCTGAGGGGAAAGGGAGGGATGGGGAATGGAGCGGGGGAAACTGGGAATGGAGAGGGGCGCGACTGAGCGCGTCCTACGGGGGAGAGACCTGAGGGGAACGGAGAGGGCCTGAGGGAACTGCGGTGGGGATATGACTGGGGGATTGGGGAGCACTGAGGGGACAGGCATGGAGGGAGCGACTGAGGGGATTGGGAATGCCTGAGGTGAACGGGGAGCTGTGAGACGGCTGATGGGAAGCGGGAAGGGGCTCGTTCCTGTGGCTGGGGTTGCCTCAGAGCTGGCGAGAGGGAGAGGTTTGGTGAGGGAGAGGACTTTCTTCCCTCCACGTGGCGAGGGGTGTGGGAAGGTCAGGGCCCGCCGGGATGGGACGGGCACCCGCATAATTCCCAGGAGCGCTTCCCGGTGTCCCGAGGGGCTGAAATGCAGTAAAGGGATGTGTCAGCCGAAAGGGCAGGATGGCCTCTCCGCCTGGGGAGCTGCTTCGGTGCGGAGCAGTGCCAAAGGCTTCAGGCTGCGGGTGTCACTGATGTGTGCAGGGAGCGGGCCAGGAGAAATGGGGCTGCAGCCTCGTGGAGCTTAAAATAACACAGAGGCAGCTCCATACCGTCGTGGTGTGTGGAGCAAAGGATATATGTGAAGCTCCCCCACAGGCAAGCACAGTCCTAGGACATCAGTCTGTCCTAATATCTGTCCTGCTTTCCTCCCTCGGTTTCACAGGATAACGTGGAGAGGGCAGATGCACTCCAGTTAACAGTGGAGGAATTTGTTGAGCGTTATGAAAAGCCTTACAAGCCTGTGGTGTTGCTGAACGCTCAGGTGGGCTGGTCTGCCCAGGAAAAGTGGACGCTGGAGCGGCTGAAACGCAAGTACAGGAACCAGAAGTTCAAATGCGGGGAGGACAATGACGGTTACTCTGTGAAGATGAAGATGAAATATTACATAGAGTATATGGAGACCACACGTGATGACAGCCCCCTCTACATCTTTGACAGCAGCTATGGAGAGCATCCCAAGCGGAGGAAACTCTTGGAGGACTACAAGGTCCCCAAATTCTTCACTGATGATCTCTTTCAGTACGCAGGGGAGAAACGAAGGCCGCCCTACAGGTAGTGTGACAGCAAGACAAAACTGGATATTTTCCAGTTCAATGGTTATTCCTAAATACCTGGAATTGTCTCACATAAGAAAAAGGGATATTTTTACATCATCTCTAAAATGAGTGTACATCTGTAATCCTGCGGGAGAGAGGGGCAGATTTGTGTATCACAATTTCTCCTTCTGCCACCAGTGTTGCTACAGGTTTATGATGTGATTTTTGGGGTTTTTTTCCATTTATTAAGTCAGTTTACATCACTTCTTAGATTTTTCAAAAATTACCTAGTTATTGAGAGTTAAGAAGATCCGTTTCTTGCTCTGTGTGCCTTCTGGTGTTCAAATTTTGAATACATCAGGAACAGCTCCTGGGTTTTGCACCAGTGGCTTATGTACAGTGTAGAATTTTGTTTAATTATGACTCACTCCTTTTAAGGTAAAGATCTTAAGCTAGATTAGGATCTAATGTGGGCACTAGTTCTTAGCTCACCCTGAGATGGTTTTGAGAGAGAACAATATTTCACATCTACTTAATCTTTTCAACTCTTTCCTTATTTTTGCTTCAGATTGGAGAAGGGTGAAATGACATTTCATTCTTAAATTCAAATGCAACCTTGTATTTGGGCTTCTAGATAAAGCCATTTTTTTTCTATGTTACTATGACACTTTGTAGCAATATGAGCATAAGTTGAACCCTCCTAAGTAATTAACGCTTTTACAGTGACATAATTGTCAGACAATGCCTGTTGTCCTTTGAGTGACATGAGGCTGTGATGTGGTTTATTTAAATAAAATTGAGCAAGAGCTCATGAGTAATGGCCCTTTCCTCTGCACTCTCTCATGTGTCTGTAATCCAGTTTTGTTTTTGCAGGAGTGAAGCAAGAACCTGATTTCATTTGAGATCACTGAAGGAGGTGTTTTTACAGGGCTTTTTGTAATTCCCTTCTAAGAACGTACAACGCTGTGGTGGAACACAAAACCACACCAGGTGTAGTCTCTAGTAGAAACTGAATATACTTAATGAACTAGAGATAATTTATCCAACTTAGAAGTTAATGAGAGAATCTGCTTGTGATTCATTTATTTTGCTGTCTGTGTCTCCCACACCCTCCCCACCTACAGGCACATGCTGAGCTCCTTGCTCGTGGTCTTGGTATCCAGCTTCTTGTATTTTGATCTGGAAAATGTGGGCTTTTTTTTAGGCTGTTGAGGTTTTTTGAGAGCTGAGTGATGCACAAGAGCATAGTAATGCCTCCTGGAATTAGAGAGGTCGTCTAGGTACAGAAATGAGTGTGCAGTACTTCTAGAGCATAATTGAAAATCTGGCAGGAAGTGGTGCTAATCACGTGAGGAGGATACGACCTGTACAGGTTGATCTCTGGAGTGAGAGGTGTGTGATAGTGTGTAGACCGTAAAAGAAGAATTGGTGCTTTTTAGGACATTTTTATTGACATTGTTCCTCTTTAAAATAAAGACAGTAATTTTTGGAAGCCCTTTACTGAAGTGGCTATTTTAATTTGGGAAAGGGGGCTGGGGTTTGCTTTCAGATTGAATTTAGGAGTTGTGAAGTTTTTAATGGTAAATTTGATGTCTTGGGGCAAACTCTGTTTTGTCATTCCAAGTTCAGTATTTGGAGGAAGGGGCTGGTAGATGACAGTGTTGCTAAATAAGGATTTTAAAACCCGTGTGTGTTGATCCAAGTTATTGTCAGAAAAAGGGTATTGAGCAGTGCATCTGTCTGTGCCAGACAGACCTTCATGTGTTTAAATTCTTCTGATTTCTTAATGAAAGCCTTGACTGTTCTACCTGTAGTTTAATCAGCTTTCTAAGCATAATATGAATTTAAAGAGTGAATTGGCAATAGAAATGACAAACACCTGCTTATTTACAGCTTCTTTGTGAAGCAGGAAGAAAGCAGCTTGATAATCAAACTTTACTGTCCTACAATGAATGCTGCTGGCAAGTGATCCTTCAAAACCAGCTTGATTTACACCTGCACTGGAAAGGGGAGATGGATAACTTGCTGTGTTTTCTGAACCTTTGCATTCCTCTTGCTGGGCTGTCACTACACCATGAAGGGATTGTGTAGTTTCTGTACTCTCTGCTGCCAGTTAAACAATTACTGTCATTTTTTCCTCTTGATGCCTGATATGAAGTCACCTCACACTGCTTTTTCTGGTGTGGTTGGGCTTACTGCTCTGTTCCAGGGGAAATGAGCAGTTGAAGGTGCTGCTGCAGTTAAACATGTACAGTAGATAAAGTTCTCCACTGGGGGAAATAAACATTGTAAATGGGCAGTGGGAATATAAACCTCAAATCCTGAGTGGTCACTGGAGAATAAGCTCCGTGTAGTTAAGTGTTGGAATGAAAAGGCTCTTGTGAATGAACAGAAGGTGCAGAGAGAGGCCAGGGTTGTGTAACTGGCCCTGTTCCTTGTCGTTGCCTTTTGTTCCTCATTGTTCTGCAGTTCTGATCTGTTAGAGCAGCAAATTTTAGAAAACCATAGGAGAATCCCCGTATCTAGGAAGAATCCCAACACAGGCTGTTGGGCCTTAATCACTCTCCTAAACTTTGAAATCACCATTTTGTTGAAGAAGTGTTTAAAACAAAATACAGCTATGATGTATAAAAAGTCATCTTGTCCCACAGTCATTCCTGTCTCCATTCATGCTGGTTTTTAGGTTAAACTCCTGTTGCATCTTTTTGCTGCAGTGTGAACTTAACAAAATCAAGAATGTAAATGAAGGAAATGTAGTTACTTTAATTTCTAACTGAATGTGCAATGAACACTTGTAATTCTCTGTCTAACATGAAGAAAGGAAGGTACCTGCCTGCTCTATTACTAAAGCACTTTTCTTCCACACCATGCAGATGGTTTGTGATGGGCCCACCTCGTTCTGGAACAGGAATTCACATTGATCCTTTGGGAACTAGTGCATGGAATGCCTTGGTCCAGGGACATAAGCGTTGGTGCCTGTTCCCAACCAGCACTCCCAGAGAGCTGATCAAAGTGACACGGGAAGAGGGAGGCAACCAGCAGGACGAGGCCATCACCTGGTTCAATGTCATCTATCCTCGGACACAGCTTCCCACTTGGCCCCCCGAGTTCAAACCCTTGGAAGTTTTACAGAAACCAGGAGAGACAGTCTTTGTACCAGGTATGTGCAAATCTCTACAGCAAGGAAATCTGGGAGAGGAAAGCGTATTTGTAATATTTGTGTGTAATATTTTTTATACAGCCCATCGCTTACAAAAAAAACCTCTCCTGAGCTCATTTTGAGACTATTCAGCTACTTCCTGAATGTCCCAAAACGTGTATGACCTGTGACATAGGATTGCATGTGATACAGACGGCAAAACAAGGGGACTTTAAGTTGCAGCATCACAGGAATGTGATCCTGAACTAAATTGCAGAAATAGAAAGCTGCCAGGGCATAAAATAATGGCATAAAATAATAGAGGTGTTTGAGCCCCAGTAGCTCTTGGACAAAAAAGCTCAATTTTAAAAACACACTGGAGCAAATTCATGAGTGACTTCTGCATCTGCATTTTTCTTAGCTTTTGGAAATGAACTACTTAAAGACATTGACACCTTCCACCCACCTCTCTGTGGTTATGCTTAATCTTGCATTTGAAATCAAAAGCTAAATAAAGCTCTGCTAAAGATGCCCTTCCCTCTGAGTGGCTGCACACTGTGCGCCCATTGTATCTGGGGAGTGAGGTGAGTTCAGTGCCAGATTCTAACCTCTGAATCTTGCATCATTTATGTGCAGCACAGGCCATAGTTTCTGTCCACGTTGCTTGTCTCTAACATCCAGCTGAGTTGGTATGTGAAGGGTGCCTTGTGATTGTCTTGGCACTTATTAGTGACTCCTGAGTGTACCTTCTGTTAAGAGTTTGTAGCTGTCGGGTTCCATTAAACTGTTCCCTCAGTCTTTTATGAGGCTTTAAGTGGGTTGTAAGAACTCCACTATTTTTATCCTGTGTGGAGAAACAATTTTGCATCTATTTTTAAATGAAAGGTTAGTCTGTAGTCATAAGAACCTTGCAAAATCAGCGTGGAAAGTGCTCTCCAGCTGAACAGAAAGGGCTCTGTGCAGTCTGGGTTACAATGGCTGCTGCTGTTAAATAAACCGTCAGCAGCCAGCGTGGTGCTGTCAGGTCACATCTTCAGTCCTGTGTGTGAGCTGGGTAATTTGGTCAGAGAGTGGAGCAGCCTTCTGTAACAAGAACCTGTCAGGCACTGGGATGAGAGCTGAAATAAGACTGAGGAAAGATGATGTGTTGGCAAACTCACCTGGGTTTGGGAGATAATGTCCAGTTTCCATCTGCAGTATGGGAAAAGTGTTCTTGGCTGTTCTTGAACTTGCTCTCTGCCATACAGCCACCAATGGTCACTGGTGTTGTGTTTTAGGTGGCTGGTGGCACGTAGTCCTCAATCTTGACACAACCATTGCCATCACACAAAACTTTGCCAGCTGTACCAACTTCCCAGTGGTGTGGCACAAGACAGTAAGAGGGAGACCTAAACTGTCACGGAAATGGTACAGGTAAGAGATTTAGTAGCTTTCTTTGTATATTCTCCACTGACAACAAAACCCAAATATATTCATTCATTAATGTGCAGTGTTACAATTCAAAGGCTTACCCTGAAATTTCAACTGTATTTAGGATCCTAAAGCAGGAACATCCTGACTTGGCAGCCTTGGCTGATTCAGTTGACCTGCAGGAATCTACTGGTATTGCTTCTGACAGTTCTAGTGATTCTTCCAGTTCCTCAAGTTCCAGCTCCTCAGACTCTGATTCAGAGGTAATGCTTTTTACTGCAGTAGGTGATCCATATTCTGCAATTACATTGTTTTTTCATACTTGATTGTGTGCCTTCATCCTTAGATTCATGCCTTATGGAATAAATTAATGGAAAGCAGATAAATCTAAGTGGTGGAGGACCCTGTGATCTTAGCAGGTTCTGTTTGCTTTGCATTGCTAGATGATTCAGTCTGTTTGATCCATGTCTGTATTATATATGAATCTGTCACTCACTTATCTTGTGGAAAATGGCTGCAAACTGAATGCTCTAAAAATTGGGAAAGGGAACAAAATCCAAAACAGATCAGTTATGACACGGGATTCTTCTCAGCACCTAAATCCTTTAGAAGCCAGAGTCTTCTTTTGGAAGATGAAGTCCTTCTAGGAACCAAAAGGAACACATTCATTGTCTTGCCTCAAGTCAGCTTTAGTCAGCGATGAAATCTAAGAACGTTTTTATTCCAGATGTTTAAATGCTTAATTTATAATTTCTTTAATGTGTCTAGCCTAAAACAGCACATGCTTTGAGCTCAGGGTTGCTGAGTAGCTCTTGCGGTGAAATGTACAGCACAGGCAGTTCATGAAGTTCCTCTGAATTGTGGTTCCATCTTTCCATCCTTCAGTGTGACTCTGGCTCCGAGACAGAGGGGATGATGCACCGGAGGAAAAAGCGGAGGACGTGCGGAATGATGGGCAACGGGGACACAACTTCCCAGGATGACTGCGTGAGCAAAGAGCGCAGCTCCTCCAGGTGACCCCAGGGCAGCTGTTGGTTTTAAACAAGCACGGGACAATATGAGGGAAAGCTGGCACACTTCAGATAGGGGATTCCTCAGGAGAGAGGGGTGGAGAGCAAGGGATTCCTTACAGGACATAAAGCAGTTCACCAGTGGTATCTTTCCTCCATGAATTATTTTAATTGTTCCAAACAGAAAACTAAGATTATTGATGTTTTTTTTAAAAATGAGGGGTTTTATTTAATAAACAGTTTTATTACTTTTCCTGATTGTCTCTTTTAATAGATGAAAGGATTTGATTTTATCTTTGTTAATGGGAGAGGTGGGATGTTTTGAGAGCACAAATGAATGGTGAATAGTTAAAGATGAAGAATGATCAGGCACCACTCAGGTTTCAATGTCTTGTTCAAACAGAAAGCCTTCAAGTAGTTGTATGGTTTCTCTTACTGCTGCCTGGATTATTTCAATTTGTTCCACTGCTTTATCTGTTAAAGGCAAAATTCATCCCAAATTCCAATTGTCTGTGCTTACATTTAAAATAAATAGATAAATATCGAGCAGTTTTAGTCAGTGTGGAAGGAGGCAACATTAATATTACAAAATCAAGGATAGATATGCTAAGGGTAAAGTTGCTGAGGAAGGCAGTTCTCTGAACTGGCCAGGTTAAAAACAGTGGAACACTGGGAATCTGGGAGTACACTGCAGGGAAGAACTTAAACATTCTTTGCTAAATGAAGCATTTTTCTCATATAGCAGAGGCTTGCCAAAATTCTTAAGCAAATTCCTTGCAGCTTGGTTAACCAGTGCTGCTGGATTGGCTGCCTGCCTGCATTAGAATGCTGGCCAGCTTCTGAGCTCGTGGATGCTCCAGGTTTGGCATGGATGCAAGTGCTGTGGTGGCTTAGTGTGTGGCTTGCTAAAGAAGGTGTGCAGCAGTAATTTACCTGAGGAAGTCCATATTCCAGCTTGATTCCTGACTTCCCAATGTAGGGACTGCCTGAAGACCTGCGGACTCCTGTAGATTGCTCTCTTGTTTCCAGTAGTTGCTCATAACTGAATACAATTGAATTACAAGTAGAGAGCATCATTAAAGGTTGGGGAGAACTGTACTGACTGCTTATTTAGCCCTGGAGGTTTCCACAATTTGCTTGTTATGACATTGTCATATCCCATTTCGGCAGCCAGTATGACTTCAGGCAGGGAATGAGCAGCAGGAAAGAACAAACCTTAATGCAGACCCTGGTTTAAAAAAAAAAAGCTGTGAAAATGCAGATCATGATGCAGATCTGTTCTTCTGAAAAACCCGTGCATTTTTAAATTGTTTGCCATTCAAATTTTGAAACTTATACCCTAAATATTGAAAATTAGCACCTTGCCTAGAACATTTGCTTTCTGGGTTTCACTGTTCTTCCTCCTATATGTTGATTGTTTCACTCTGTGAGGGTGGGTGGGCATTCTGTTCCAGCTGTGTGATGGCTTGCTTGCTAGAAATGCTTCCAAACATGAAATCTTAACCCTGCTTGTACAATGCTGGAGGAAGAATAAGCCTGAGAATAATCTGCATGCTGGGATCTTGTGCCCTGATACGAGGGGAATGCTCAAAGGCAGTTGTACCTTTTTTTGACAGGATTAGGGAATCTTGTGGAGGCCGCAGCTACCCCTGAGGGATAACACCACCTGCCCAGAGGCAGCAGCCCATCGAAGCTCCGTTAGCAGCCAACCAGCTCTGTTCTACCCCCTTCTGCTTCTATTTCTCACACTCCTTAAGTTTTTGTCACTCTTCCTCGATCCAGACGTCTTTGTTACGTGCTGTCCAAGGTTGGCTCCTGAATAACCTGTAGGGGAGTGCCCCGACTGTGTCCTTTGTGCAATGCTTTGTCCCCTCTGCGCCCAGGTGAGTGCACTATAACCCAGCTGTGGGTAAGGACATGCCAAGTATTTATGGGTCACGGAACTGGCAAGGAAGACAACAGTCAGTTTTTAAAGAACTCTTTTTAAAACCAGCAGGTAAATGTAGAAACCTGCCTTGCTTTGACACTGTCATATGTTTACATGTTGTCCTGTACACTTGAGGAAAGGAACACCAGCCCTTTTGGCCTATCGGAATGTCTGACAGATCTCACACCAGAATTTTGGGAAGAACAAGGAAGAAACGAGCTTCTGCAAGAACTGAGCTGTGGAAAAGGGATGCTTGCATCATACCCTGCTGCAGGAGAACATTGCTCTCAGGGCTAGTGCTTCCAAGTGTGTGTCTCATCAAGTCCTGGAATATGGGCACTTGGAAAGAACCCATCAGGATCATCAAGTTCAGCTCCTGGCCCTGCACAGAAACCAAGAACCCCACCCTGTGCCCAAGAGCATTGTCCAAACACTTGATGAACTCAGACAGGCTCAGTGCTGTGACCTGGAGAGCCTGTTCCAGTGCTCAACGACCCTCTGGGTGAAGAACCTTTTTGTGATACCCAACCTAAACCTGCCTCACTCAGCTCCAGCTATTTCCTTGAGTCCTGTCACTGGTCACAAGAGTTCAGAGTTTGGTACCTGCCCCTCTGCTGTCCCTCATGAGGATGCTGAAGGCCCGAATAAGGTCTGACCTCGGTCTCCTCCAGGCTGAACAAGTGCCCTCAGCCATTCCTCACACAGCTTCCCCTCCAGACCCTTCACCATCTTCATGGCCTCCTTTGTATGCTCTCCAACGGCTTAATGTCTGTTAGATGTTGTGGTTCCCAGAACTGCCCCCAGGACTCAAGGTGAGGCCACCCCAGGGCAGAGCAGAGCAGGAAAATCCCCTCCCTTGCCCGGCTGGCCATGCTGGGCCTGATACCCCCCAGGACACAGTTGGCTCTCTGGGCTCCAGGGCACTGCTGACTCCAATCCAGCTTGCCACCAACCAGGACCCCCACGTCCCTTTCCACAGCTTTGCTCTCCAGCCTCTCATTCCCTAGTCTATCCACACAACCAGGAGTGCCCAGTCCCCGGTGCAGAATCCACCCCTTGCCCTTGTTAAACTCCACATGGTTGGTGATTGCCCATTTCTCTAATTTTTTGAGGCCTCTTTACCTTCAAGGGAGTTGACAGCTCCTCCCAATTTAATGTTGTTGGCAAACTTAATATTCCTTCCAGTCCTCCATCCAAGTCGTTAAAGAGGATGTTGAAGAGCACAGGGATGAGGATGGAGCCCTGCAGAACCCCACTAGTGACCAGTGCCAGCCTGGTGTCACCCCTGCCACTCACCCTTTGTGTCCAACCTGTGAGCCAGCTGCTCACTCACCATGTAACACAGTTAACCAGCTGTGGGCTGGACAGTTTGTCCAGAAGGTCACTGGGAGAGACAGTATCCAAAGCTTTGCTGAAGTCCAAAAGGTGACATCTACTGGCTTTTCTAGATGAACCAGGTGGGTCACCCTGTCACAGAAGGAGATCAGATTCAACAAGCAGGACTTTCCCCTCATTAAGCTGTGCTGGCTGTGACTGATGCCTGCATTGTCCTCCAGGGTGTTTTTCAGTATGTCCCAGAATCATCTCTTCCATGATTAGGCTGGGCACTGAAGTGAGACTGACAGGCCTGTGGTTTCCAGAGTCCTCCTTCTTGTTCTTGGAAATTGGGACAACATTTGCCACCTTCCAGTCAGCTGGGACCCCTCTGGATTCCCAAGACTGCTCAAAAATCATTGGGAGGTTTTGTGATGACATCAGCAGCTCCTTGAGGATTCTCAGATGAATCCCATGAGGCCCTGTGGTTTTGTAGAAATCCATCTGGAGCAGCAGATCCCACACAAGTTTGGGGTCGACTGGGAGTTGAACATTCTCACAGTCACAGTCCTCCAGCTTAGGGCACTGAGACCCCCTTGGTCCGTCATCTGTGCTGAAGACAGAGGCAAAGAAACACTGAACAGCTCTGCCATGTCTGTGTCCCTGTTTGTGAGGTGGCCATCCTCATCCTGGAATAAGCCAGTGTTATTTGTAATTTGCCTTTTGCCATGAATATATTTGAAAAAAACTCTTTTTTATTGTCCCCCATGGTTCTGGCCAGTTTTATCTCCAGTTGAGCTTTGGCCACGTGAATTTTCTCCCTACAGTGGCAGCAGCATTTCTGTATTCTTCCCATGCCACCTGACCGTGCTTCCACTGGGCAAACACCTTCCTTTTTCATCTTGTTTCCAAGAGAAGATCCCTGGATCCCTGTTCAGCCAAGGAAGGGAAGGTGGTGTGAGTGCCCCAAGCACTGAAGCAACTTCAGCAGAAGTGACCACCAACCTGAAGCATCTTTTGTGGTCTTAATCTGTGTGCTCCAGGCACACACCTGAGGTGCAACACCTGACCAGCAACAGTCAATCTCCTTCCACTCTGTGTCTGTCATGGTGACAGGTAACAAAGCTGCACTAGCACCTTGTGACGGGAAGCTCGAGGGAGCAGGAGCATCCTGGAGTTTCTTGCACAGCAAAAACTGTGGGGGGAAAAAGGCAGCATTTGCCAGTAATTCCAGTCCTTCAGGTGCAGGTGTGATATTTAGCACAACTGCTGACAGAGCCTGACTCTGGCAGGATCACATTTGCTTGGCTTGAAACACCAAACCGTTCTGGGGCCATGGGCTCAGTGCAGTTCACATCCCTAAATGCCTTTGAAGGTTCAGACCTTTCTGAAAGTTGCAGTGCCAATTTTAGAAGACTGAGGAGGGGGACATGTTGTTGTTTTATGCTTTTTAAAAATGCAATGTGTTGCTTAAGTATGTGTAGATGCATTTGTGTTATGCCAGGTAAAGCTCTTGTCCCCAAGGGATCTGTTGGAGCTGCTGGTTTGTTTTATTAGCAGGGGCTTGTGCTGGTGCTGTCACTGTGTGGCTGAAGGTGTTGCCAGGAAATCTGAACTTCCCATGGGCTGTTTCCAGGGGTGCTCTTCTGAGCCCTAGGAGGTGGGTGTAGAACTCACTTCAGCTGCTCTTTGGGAGAAGAAACTTGACAGCAGAAGTGCTGTGCATGTGGTAAACACACAGCAATGCCCAGGCACTGATAAAAGAGCAAATTAAAGAGAGATTAAAGCCTCAGCTGTGACTTTCTTAAACGTGTTGGGTTTGGTGGAACCTGGAGCGTTGCATTTCTGGGTTCTCTGATCCATTTTTCTCCTTGTCTCTTCCTTATTTAAACACTCCTGGGCCATATCCTTTTGTACAAAGGAATCCTAAATATGTTTGTCAGGATCTCTGTTTTTGACTCTTTTGTGCCAGTCAGTTTGTGTAGAAGCAGTGTAGTGGTGGGGAAATGGAGAGAGGGAAGGTTTACTGATACGTTCTTTAGCTGTCCAGACTCCCAAACTTCCTGTGAAAGATAGCCAGGCATAAGCAAACACACTTACTCTGTAGCCACTGCAGATTCTTCCACAAGATTACTTAAAAAATCCTCCAGCTTCTCCAACTCCTGGCATTTCTGGCTGAACAGCCTGGGAGCCTGCACTGTCTGTGTGTGTCCTCAGAGCAGGCTGCAGCTGCTGCCTTTTGGAAGAATGTGGGGCCTGGAGAGGCAAAGGCTCACAAGACTCAGCTCTGTCACGGTGAGGGGAGTCCTTGGAGATGTGTCCCTGCCCTCTCTGGTGGCTGGGCAGCACCTTGGTGAGATGCAGCTGCATTTGGCACATGTTCAGTTTGCACAGTCCTAAAATCTAATGTGAAAGCCTGATTGCTGTGCTGGGAAAGCCACAGCTCTGTCTCTAGAAGCACAGTGGGAAGATCCAGTGTGCAGAGCATTCTTCCATGCCTGTGAACTGTTCCATGGTGGGAAATAAAGCCAGATGAAGTTTGTGTTGGTGTGACACCCCTCACAGAAAAGCAGTGTGTTTACAGTGGACTGCAGACATCCTGATACCAGCAACCCTCTCCTGACTGCTGCTGGAGAACTTCTCCTGGGCACTTCTGTGAAACAGCATCTGTTCAGGCTACCTGGGAATCAGGACTGTGGGATCTCCAGTTCTTCCACTTACGGCTTTTGCCTCAGCCACTTTGGTGAGTCTTTGAGCAGTGAGGAAAACCCCTACCTCACAGGGCTGTTGTGAGGCTGAACTGTAACTGCTGTGTAAGATGCTTTGAAGCCATCCACCCACAAGAAGTGTTCCATTCATCCTGAGCAACCTGAGACTTCCGAGCCTGGTGGGAGCTTTTTGTAGCAGAAAACATTGGGGATGTTGTTCAGCACTCTTGGCCACGTGGTGTTCTGTGGTGGCCCTTCCAGAATTGCTGTGTGGTACATAAATTGTAGCAGAACAAGACTTTCTGTTTGCACCAGGGTTGAACTGTTTCTGTTCCATGGCCTGCTCTAAACAGGAGGTCCTGCTAGAGCAGGATCTGTTTTTAAATAGGACTAGATGCAATTCTCTCATCAGGGAGTCAGCTTCACTGGCCTTACAGGAATGGGGGGAGCTGGTGCTTCCCAGGCCCCTGTTCCAGGCTGGGTGAGTGATGAACAGTTAAGAACTGTGCTCCCTTTGTGCCTCGCTCTGTGCTTGTGAGAAGCTGGCTGGGGAGAGTGTGCTCTGTGCTCTCATTTCTCCAGGCTTGAGCTTCTTGGAGTATCCATGTCTCTTGTTCCAACCCTGCTGCTTTTGTACTCTGAGGTCCTGGATGCAGCTGGTCCAGCACCCTGTGTGCCCCTCATTTCCTTGAGCCCCAGAGCAGCAGCACAGCTTTGCCTCAGCCCCCTGGGATTTTGGGGGCTGCCCTGCTCCCCAGGGATGGGCAGAGAACCTCATGCTGGGTGTCACTGTCACAGTCTTGCCTGCTCTGGGAAAGCTGATGGGATTTGGGAGCTCTGGCTGGTCACGGACACAGGCTGTGAGAATTTAGGAGGAAATGACCCAACACTCCTTCAGAACCACAGATGTGGACAAGAGGCACCACTCCCAGCACCTGTTCCCTGCACAAGTGCTGTGGGAGCAGGTGACACCGCAGAGCCTCTGGCAGACCTTCCTCCCCTTTCCAGCTCGTGTGTGCTGGCTCCAGTTTGGCTTCTCAGTTACATCAAACCTCTCCAAGTGCTTCAAGGAAAGACAGCACCCTCTTTCACAGTTAACCTCTACTCTCTTCCCTGAGTCCCCAGCTATTGTGGGCTGGGAACAGAGACTGTTGGCTGAATCCAGTCTGAAATGCCTATGAGGGCACATTGTAACAGGAGGTTTTTGGCATCCCCCTTGCAAAGTGGGGAAGGAAAATGTTACCCCTTTGTGTGACAGTCCCACTGTCAGCTCCAAGCCCTGCCACTGCCCTTAGCTGCTTTTATCACCCATCCAGCAGAGCTGGGATACTTGTCTTGTTCGGATAATTGTGGTTTTGCTTTTTATTTTAAATAAAATCAATTATTTTGCATTATCCTGTCACTTTCTTTCATACTGTGATCTGAAGAAACCTTACAGGTGTTCACCTCTGTTTTCCAAAGTGATAAATGTGTCAGGAACAACTTTGGGGGTGCTTGAGGGTTTGCACATCTGTGCTGGAGTGTGGTTCAGAAGCTGCTGGGGTTGCACTGACTTTGGGAAGTGAGTTTTGTTGGTAGATTTGTTACCAGACTGCCCCACCTGCTCTTTGCCCCTGCCCTGGCCTCCCCAGTCTGTCACGAGGTTTCTGTGTTGTGTTTCTGGTGCCACCTGGTGAGAGGGGATTTCATCTTCCAGATGTCGTGTGCTGCTCTGGGAGGGCCACCACAGGGATCAGAGGGATGGAGCACTTCTCCCATGGGGAAAGGCTAAGAGAAATGGGATTGTTCAGCCTGGAGAGGAGAAGCCTCTGGGGTGATCTAATTGTAGCCTTCTGTTCCCTAAGGGAACTTACAGGAAAGATGGAGAGAGATGTTTCACAAGGGCCTGGAGTGACAGGACAATGGGGAATAGTTTCAAACTGATAGGGAGTAGGTTCAGCTTGGATATTAGGATTAAATTCTTTTCTATGAGGATGGGGAGGCCCTGGCACAGGTTGCCCAGAGAAACTGTGGCTGCCCAATTCCTGGAAGTGTCCAAGGCCAGGCTGGATGGGGCTTGGAGCAACCCGGGATGGTGGAAGGTGTCCCTGCCCATGGCAGGGGTGGGACAAGATGAGCTTTAAGGTCCCTTCCAACCCAACCCATTCTGTGATTCCATGATTCTAAATAAGCCCCAACATGCAGAGGGTCTCTGTAGAAGGGCTGCAGTCCAAGCAGAGGGGTTTGGGGCAGAGCTGCCTCAAGGAACTTGACTGTGAGGTGGAACAAGGACTGGGAAAGTGAAAAAACTTGCATATTTTGTCAGTGAGCTTTGTTGACACCAGTAACTGTAGGTAAATAAGCTGGAACGGTGTGGTACAGCAGCCCTGAGGCCTTTGATTTGCAGCGGAGCATTTTCCGTGCCGGGGCTGTTTCCCGGAGCAGTTGTCACTGCTGCTCTCCTGAATCCCCCTTTGTTGGCAAAGCTCTTCAGCTGCTGCCGCCCTTGGCTCCCCCACTGCGGCCGTGTGAAAGCGACTTCTGTGAGGAGCCGGGGCTCTGGGGACCATATCCAGACAGCCCCTGCCCGCCCGGGGCTCTCGGGGACCATCCCTGCCTACCTGAGGCTCTTGAGGACCGTTCCCAGCCATCCCCTGCCTGCCCCGGGCTCTTGGGCACTATCCCCTGCTCTGCCGGGGCCCTTCGGGGCCATCCCCAGCTATCCCCTGGTCTCCCGGGCGCTGCAGGGCGGTTCTCCTCCCGAGAGAGGGCAGCGCGCTCCAGCAGCTGCTGCTGCCCCGCTCCGGGCTCGGCCCGAGCCTGGGCTGGGGCTGGAGCCGGGGTGCCGTGCCCAGGCCAAGCCCTCCCCGAGCCCCCCCTGCCAGCAAACTTTGAGCTCGTCTCTCCCGGGGCTGGCGGGCAGGCCTAGGGCAGAAATCCCTGGCTGGGAGCCTGCCTGCCTGAGCCGGTGTGTGAATCCATCCCCTCCCATCCCGCTGCGTGCGTGACAGAGCCGGAGGCATCAATCGTGCCTTGTAAGCTGATAGGAGAACCCCAGAGATACCTCTGTGCCTCCCAGCGGGAGCTTTGGCCTGGGACCAGGCCGAGTTTACTCCATCAGTTCCCCCTGGAGAGCCATGGAGGGGACCAGTCAGCATCACACGGGACCTGCTGGGCCCAAATTCTGCTTGGGGGATCATCCCCATCAGATCACATTCTGCAGGAGCTCTCACCCCAAGTCTGGACATGAGGAGCTGAGCTCTGTTGCTGATCCTGTCCCCTCGTTACCACATGAGTTTGGCTCAGTTAGAGCAGCTCTTCTGGCAGATGTGTCCTTGCTGCTTCTGGCTGTTGCTCTCAAGACCAGGAGTGTTGTTTTTCACAGGCATCCAAACCCTGTAGCTCTCACAGCTCCTCAGAGTGCTGCAGGTTCCAGCAACCTGAGAGGGAATCGCTGCAGATCCAGAGTCAGGAGCTGCTACTGAGCACGTCTGAGGCTCCTGTTGATTCCCTTGCTAGGGATTCCAGCCTCAGGAGAAGCTTCTCTTATTTTAAGGCAGTGATAAATCCTGCTCAGGAGGGTGCTGGCTGAAGTGCTGTGTCTCTGTGCTGGGTTAATGCAAGCCACATGCTGTTGCATTCCTGAGCGGGCAAACACCCTTCAACACACTTCCAGCCAAGAGCCATGGAAAATTTATACTGCCAGGGAGAAAGAGCAGGAGGTGTCCTGGGTGCTGGCAGTCATTAAGGGCACTGTGACAGCTGGAAATGTGTGTAACTCCAAAACACCCCATGCCACCCTATTAGCAGCTCCCCGTGGCCAGTTTCTGCCAGTCTCACCCAGAATTCCTCTTGATGCCCAGAACTGACTGTCCACATGAACACAGCAGCAAGGACCCAGCCCCTGGAGCTTCCCCACCCTGGTTCTGTCTCTGGCCGTGAGCAATTTCCAGGGCTCAGAGGAAGCCTCCAAAAGTAAGTGGTGCACTGGACTCTGGATGATGCTTTCATGGCTACTGGGATATGGGCAAGTAGGGGGAAGAAGGGACCAAACAGACATTGTAAAAGCTGCTGAAGCAAAGAGCGCTGTGATGCTGCTGATCTCCAGGTGATTTGGCTGAGCTCTAGAGCAGCTCTGATGAGTGGGACCCAGGAAATGCAAAGCTCTGCGGGAGAAAGAAGGGGAGATAAGTACCGCGGTTGGTTGTTGCTAAGAATACAATTATCCATACGCTAACGATTGCCTGCCTGATAGGATTACCAATAAAGACAAGCACAGTGAGGATCATGGCTTCACTTCCTTCCTCCCACCCGGGGATTTAATCCCATCTTTGTTGGAATTTTGTCTTTGGTCAGTCAATAAAAAAGCTCTGCTCCTGGTGGAGCCTTTTCCCTGGAAGAAACTTTCCGGGGTGAATTCCCATGTCTGCTCCCCCCACATGCATCCAGCTCCGTGCTGGTTTCACCCTGGCAGGAATAGTTTAGGCCTTCTAATTTCAGCCTGCTTTGTAAAAGGTTGGCTAATCCTCCCAGCAGTCTTGAGAGGCAGGAAATCCTCAGTGGCAGAGTCTGCAAGGACCTGAGAATTCCTTGGCCACTCTCATTGCCAGCTTGTGATGGCTTTTGGGCAAATCTTGGTTTTTGAGTCACCTGTTTTTCAGACCTCCCAGCGGCAAGATGCTCGGGGGGAGGCTGTGGCAGCCCAGCTGCTCTCGGCACGAACTTTACCTGGTGGATATAACAGCAGTTTATGATACAAATGAGCTACTGGTGAGATCTCTTGCAGCTCCTGGGGAAGGTGGAGTGATGCTCTGGAGCTTGGCATGGATGTGCTGCTAGATGTTGCTCACCCAGGGGAGTCACGACAACCTTCCCGGCCCTGCCAGCCCCTCCGCTACCCAGCCAAGGGCTAACAAGGTGCAAATGCTCATTAAACACTGCCCGGAGGCCACTTGACACCCGAGTGTGTCAGAGCTCACCAAGCCCAGGGTGCCTGCCCGCCCGCAGGGAGCATCCTGGGAGACTGACACTTTCCCATTGTTAGGAAAGGAGTGACAGGACAAGAGGAAATGTCCTCAAGTTGTGCCAGGGGAGGTTTAGATTGGGCGTTAGGAACAATTTCTTCACTGAAAAGGATGATGATCTTAGAAGTCTTTCCCAATGTAAACGATTCTAGGATTTGACGATGCAAGCCACTGCCGAGCAATTTGGGAATGACTTTGTGGATATGAGGCAGTGTCGAATGAAAGATCCCCTTGTCCCGAGCTGGACTCTCGCATCATGCAGAGCCGGGTTGCTCGCAGCCCAAGCCTTCCTCTCCCGGTCGCCCATTCCCAAATCCCACCCCTGGGTGCGGGTGGATGCGGGCGCGCATTCCCGGCGGGCGGGGAGCGGAGCCTGGCTCTGGCTGCCGGCTCGGTGGGGGAGGTGGGTGCCGGGGCCGGGGGGGCCGGG
>WEKY01037166.1:256785-359767 GCA_013390045.1 Picathartes gymnocephalus
CCGAGGAGCCCCGGCAGCCGCCCGAGGAGCCCCGGCAGCCGCCCGCGGAGCCCCGGCAGCCGCCCGAGGAGCCCCGGCAGCCCGGGCACCGGGAGGATGCGGAGAGCAAGGTAAGGCCGGCTCCCTGAGGAGCCTCACCCGGGACCGCCGGCATCCCCCCAACCTCCCCGCGGTGTCTCTTCTCCATCCCTCCGGCCCCGCGAGTGGCGGGGAGGGGGAAGCGCTCGAGGGTTTTCCCTGAAGTAAGAGAGGGGTCGGCGAAACCCGTGTTTTGTCTTCGCGTGGGGACAAGCCCGTTGTCCCCGGGGAAGGCAGCGGTTTGGGGTGGATGTTTCTGGCTCCTTGCCTCCCTCGTCCCCCAAGGAATTCTCCTAAAAGTAATCAAGAAAGTGAAGATTTAAGGGAAGAGAAGTGTATGTCAGTGTGAGCCTCTCCTGTGTGCACATCTAACCCCTGGAAGTATTTTCCTTTCCCCAGGAGCTTATTCAGGTGCTGGGGTATGTGCATGTGTTTATTCTTCCCGTCCGCATCCCTTTTCTTTGGGTTACAGAACCTGTCCCCGTGGCAGCGCGGGTTCCTTGCGCTGTCCCTGCCTGCCCCAGGGAAGGGACCGCCCCACTCCTTCCCAGCCTCAGCAGGGTGCTGGCCCCAAGCTCTGACCCCTGGCTCAACTGGGGGGGCTGGGGGCGGCAGTGATGCCTATAAACGCCCAGTAAATCCTCCTCCTCCACCGGATCTTGTTTAAAAATAAAAGGGCGACCCAGTGTCCATGGGAAGATCTTGTTCAGCTCTTGCCAAGCCTGGATGGGACTCGGTAACAACCAGAGGTGCCTGAACTCCCTGCCCTGGTGGCTTTCTCCCGTGTGACTGCTTGTCCAAAGGCAGGGAAGGGAATACGGGGGCGGCTCGGGAATGCGGGAGCGTCGCCGTGTGCCGGCAGCGTGTTTGGGCCGGGGCGCGCAGGGCTGGGGGCCAGTGGCCTCCTGGCTATTATTAGCAGCATTTGTAATCCTCAGCAACAGTATCCAGGCTGCCGGGCAGTGCGTAGAGAGCCCTCGCCTTGGAAAGCATCTCCACTGACTCACCGGGTAGCCTTGGGCAGGTCCCCGGGGCTTGCACACCCTGCTCTGTGCCGTGATGCTCTGCAACACCCAGGGGTGACCTCTCTCGGGGCTGGGATGTGGCTCTGCCTCCCTGTGCTCCTCAGCACCTCCCCTGGTGGTTTTTGAGCCTCGGAGTTCTCCCTCTCCCCTTCTCGGTGCCCCTTGCCCATGGCTACAGCTCTCAAGCAGTCCCATCCCTTGTCCCAGCGCCCTGGAAACCACATCTGTTTCTGTGTCGTGTGATTTTTCGGTGCCTGTGAGTACCAGGCTCTCTGGAGAGCTCCTGGGCCACAGTTAGCCAGCTGGGTCCTGGCTGGGCTAGCTCAGCACCAAAGTTGGCCACTCAGCTGGAGCTGCTCTGTGGTCAGGTGGAGCACCCATTGGGACAGATAGCCGGATCCAGAGCTGCCAGAACCCACAGGTTCCTCTGCTGCCAGCTCACGTCTTGGGAATGTTTTCCTCCCCTCTGGCTGCTTTCAGCCCTTAGTTTTTGAACAGGCACTGCTGCAATGCTTGTTGCCTTCAGAGAAGGGCTCAGCTCCTTTATCCCTGCTCGGCACAGGTGCAGTAACAGGGTTTTGTGTTCCTGTAGTGAGTTCTTACTCAAGAAACGGGCAGTTCTGTGTCCTCCAGAAGCCTGGCTGGGCTCTGTGGGACTGGGGCTCCTCACTGCCCTCAGCCCCTCTTACAGCAAAGGGGGCACTGGAGCTGCACAGCGTCCTGGCCAGCTTTTCCTCTTGGGAAATTGTTCCCTCACTGTGTGAGCAAGGCAGAACAAGTCACCCTGGGGCTGAGCAACACCCCTTAGGGAAGGACAGGGACCAGGCACGTGTGATCCGGGTGGTGGTGGGGAGCAGTGGGAGGGGAAGCGATGCTTCTCGCTGCTGAGTAAGTGTTTGGGAGCTGTGCCCTGCGCATGATCCCGCGGCTGCCAGCGCTGCCTGGCCGGGCCGGCCGGCCCCGGGGCTGGGTGGCACGGCCGAGGGACTACGTGCACTTCCAGTGGGCACCACACACGTGTGGCAGTGCCCAGTCTGCTGATCCAAGGGCTGGCCCTGTGGGCAGGGTGGGAGAGACAATCCACAGCTCTGCAGAATCTTCCTGGATTCCCTTCTCTGGTTCTGCTCCCTATGAACATTCTCAAAGTTGCTTCATCCTTCTCCATCTCCAGCGCCACTCAGACCCAAGCCCAGCAGATATTATAGGCAGCATGGGACGGGCCCTGGGCAGAGCAGTGAATGCTTTGCAGGCGGCTGCTGGTGGAATCATTCCCTTTCCAGCCTGTCTTGGCTCGGCCGAGGGCTGCGGTTCCCTGATGTGACTCAGCAGACGAGGCTCCAGACCCTGCCCGGCTGCTGGCTCCTGCAGGCTCAGGGCTTCTCAGTACATCAGCAAGCACAGGGCTGTGCCCGGCACTTGGAGAGCTTTCTTCCCTTATTTATTTTCTTCCCTTATTTATTTTCTTCTCTTACTTTCTTTCCCTCCTGTTTGCTTAGCACGCACCGTGCCAGGCTGGCTCGGATTCCCCGCAGCCATTAACCACTCGACCAAAATGCTGATGGGTGAACCCGCCCAGGGAGAGCAGCCTCGGTGTGTTAATGACGGGCTGAAGCCGTGCATCCCTCTGCCTCCTCCTTCCCTGCTCCCTGCCCGTGCAAACCGGCATCTGCTGGGGCAGCTGCGTGTCTCAGCCTCCCTCCTGCTTCCATCTCCTGCAAGGCTGGTGAAATCGCTAAAATTGAAGCCTCCTTGCCCCTCTTTGCAGTGACCAGTTCATTGCAGCATCGTGCTTAGGGCTAAAAAGTGAACCAGTGGCAAAGCAGGGAGAGGATCCCAGGAGTCCTTGTTCCCCTTAACTGCTGGTAGTAGTTCCCCTTGTGTCTGCTGGCTCCCATCACTGAAAAAAAACCTAATTAGTGTGTCGTTGTCTGTTCTCATCCCCATCCCTAGCTCGTTAACGGATGAGGCAGTGCTGTCAAAGCAATCCCCTAATGAAAAGCTGCTGGGTGGGAACGGCAGCGGCGCTGGGGCTGCAGAGCGTGGTTCTTGTGAGAAACGGTCAGAAACTTCAACTCTCTAATGAGCCATTCTGCTCTGGAAGTGGCAGGTGGCAGGGACCGGGCAGCGTTTTCAGTGTTGGACCAGAGCCATTGCCGGGATGCCATCCTGGCCAAAATGCGCTGGAGAGGGGAAGGGTGAGTGGGCAATGCCAGGGCACAGCAGCCTGGCTGGTTTGCCAAGGGTTAACTGCAGCTGGGGGCTTCAAACAGAGCAGGGGCAAGTGGGTGACAGTGGGGAGAGGGGCCTGCGTGAGCAGGGCAGTTTGTGGGGGGATAGCAGAGGCACAAAGACTTCATTTGTCTCTTCTGCCAAGCTTCTGGTGCATTTCCCCTGTGCCTCCCACCCCAGTCTGGGCCTCCCTGGGGGCTCCCGGTGCCTCTGGACACACCAGGCAGCACAAACCACTCCGCTGCCACCAGGAGCCCTCTTTACATTTAAAAAGTCATCATTTCCCCCTCTAATACCTCCTGCCTGCCCTCCCTGTGCTGGAGGGGAGAGGGTGTCTAATTAAGTCTGGCTGTAATTGGCAGCTGTTCAGGCTGTGTCTGCACTGCCAGCAGGCTGGGACAGGACCTCCAGTGTCCCACAGCGCACTGGGGAGGGATGTGGCGATGTGCTACCCTCCTTACAGCCTTGGCAGCAGCACTGCCAGGGAATGCAGGGCTCCCCACCCAGATCCCTGACTGCTCAGATGTGCCCAGCTCTCACCAAAGCAGCCTGTGCCAAGGACAAATTCATCATCTCTTGCAGTGGCTGGAAACTGTGAAGTGAGACAGGACATGTGTCACCCTGTGAGGAGCCTGGGCACGGGTCGTGCCTCCCCTGAATCCCAGCCACGGGGCTGGTGCTGGGACATGGTGTGGGGCACAGTGGCATTGGGGGCTGCGTTGTGTCCCCTGCACAGGCCCAAGAGGTTGGGCTGCTGCTCAGGTCCTTCTGGGCTGGGTAAAGCTCTGGGAGCTGTGCCAGAGCAAGGGTACTGCTGGATTAATGAGGGCTCTGTGCCTCCTGAAGTGCCCACCTGTGTGAAGAGCTGCCAGGTGAGGGCCAGCTTTGCCTGCCACTGCTCCCAGGGATGCCATCCAGCTCACCTGGGCAGGAAGGGACGTGCTGGTGTGTGCTGTTTGCTTTCCAGAGGCTGGATGTGATGGGTGCTGCTGAGCTGGGCTCCTCACCCTGCTGTGGGACACACCAGTGTTTTCCTCATCAGTCCTGGCACTGCCTGATCCTCATTAAGGGCTGGATGGTCCCAGAGCTTCAGAAATGCTCTGCCCACTCTGTGGCTTGTCCTTGCCCATGATGCCTTAAGGCATCACCCATAGCAGTGACAGGGAAGGGGCAGGAGCAGATGCTCCCACGCTTTGAGGGGCTCAGACCTGCAAAACACCATCCCCACATGAGGGACATCCTCTCCAGGCACCCCAGAGCTTGCAGGACCATCACCAGGGCTGGAAAACTGCTCTTGTTTTGTGGCAGCTTCTCTGGCCAGTGGGAGGATGGAGAGCCCCAGTGGTGGGTGAAGGGGAGCTGCTGACAGAGCAGCTGCTTTGCTTTGCTAAACTCTGCCCAACATTATTATTATTTAGTCTTTTTTTAAATGTTTCTTCCTTCCCCTTTTCTACTGGCTTTTCTCTTCCTGGCTGGCTCTCTCCTGTCTATTTTCTTTCCCTCTTGCAATGTCTTGCATCAGGCTTGGAGCAGAAAGTGCAGCCATAAATGGCAACACACAGGGCCCGGGAGTTTAATCCAAGATAATTTTCTCCTCTTGCTTGCAGCCTGGAATCTTCCCTTTCCCTGAAGCTGAAGCAAGGCACTTACTTGTCCCCAACCTGTCCATAAGTGCCAGGGCTGTCCCTTCATCTGATGAAAGGGTGAGGGACACATCACTCTCAAAGTGTCCTCTTGTCCTTTCTGAGAAGGAAGTCCATTGCTCAGAGGGGTTTGCACCGGGGATGGAGGAAATGGCCAGAAATGAGCTGAAAACCAGACAATGCTGTGGTGGGAAGCCTGGCTCCCATCTCCCGTAGGCTGGGAGAGGGCTCAGTGGTGGCAGAACCATGAAGGGGGCATTCTGGAGTCACAATGCCAAGCTCCTCTATCTGAGCCATCCTTGCCTGGGAGACTCAGGGTTGTCCCTGGTCGGTGCTGGCTGTGTCCAAAATGTCCCTGAGGCCTTGTCCTCGCTCTGCTTTGGTCCAAACCCCGCTGCCAGAGTCAGCTTCACGCGTGGGTGTCTCGCTCGTGGCCACGGAGCTAAAGGGCAGCAGCACATTTGTGATGATCCAACAAATGCTTCGGCTCTGCAGCCAGGAGCTGCCGGCCGCCGAGGCAGATGGATCGCTGCCTTGTTATTTAAGGTGGATGACTTGCTGGATTTTAACCCTGGGCTTTCCGGAGTCCCGGGCAAGCTGTGCCCAGGTGTGATTCAGATGTACCGGGGCACGGGATGTGCTGCCCCGGGGCCGGGCAGCTGCCGCCCACCGCGTCCCCTCGGCTCGGCAATGAGATCTTTGTTTGCCGCAGCAGCTGCTCGGGGCGGCCCGTGGCAAGTCTCCTCCAGATGCTCCCGGATAATGACGTGCACGGCTCCCTGGAGTGCTGCTTCTCGCCTTTTTTTCTTCCTGCGGGGAGCTTTTCGTGGCCGGTGTGCACGGGAGGGATGCCGGTTTGTGGGCTGTTGGACAGAGCACTCAGGTCCTTTCTTCTGCAGTTGTCCCTTCCCTCACTCCCACCTGCTCTAAACTCTCCCTGCATTCCCTCTGGGCTGTGCTTCCCATAGGAGAGCAGTGCCTGGGGTGCCTTGGTGTCCTCTTGGGTGTCCAAGGCTCCCAGTGTTGTCCCAGCGCCTTCCCCCTCCTGTTTTGGCTGCAGGACGCCGGGACAGCAGCACCCACTGGCCGTGGCAGGGCTGAGAGCTCTGAAATTCAGGGCTGCTCCAGGCAGAGAGGGCTCTCCCCTCCTCTCTGGCTCACAGGGGCTGTGGGCACAGCCAGGCTCGAGGTGGGGTTTTGTCCCTGCTGGCGTTTCCAGCCAGCCCAGAGCTGGTATTTCACTGCAAGGCCAAGGGACACGGTGTCCCTGCTCCCTGCCCACGCATATCTTCCTCCACAGCCCTCCACTCGCAGCAGGGAAACCTTCATCTGAGAAGGTTTTGGACAGGGAAAGCTGCCTGTGCACGAGGGTAGAGGCCACCCACAGCTGCTGTGGGGCTGAGAGGTCTGGGAAGCCCCAGCCCCAGGATTGCAGGAGGGGATGGGGGCGTATCCAGGGGCTATTTCCCTGTGATGGAGAAGGCAGCTGGCAGAGAATTAACAAACCAAGCATGTTCTCTCCCTTCCTGCTCATCCTGAGCTGCTGCAACAGCATCCTGGGAAGCTGCTTGAGGCCTGCCAGGACACACGGGCAGCCCAGCCTGGCACTGGCAGAGCCAGCCCCCTCGCTGATGCCTCCTTGCCCTGATCCCATCCCAGGGGCTGGGGCTGCTGCAGAGAGCAGCTTGTGAGCTCCAAACCCTGGCTCCAGGGCTGGGCACTGGAGGTTTCTGGTGTTCCTCACTCCAGCAGCCATGCCATGGCCGGGCACACGGATCAGAGGCAGCACAGGCTCAGGCAGGGCGCAGGGTGGGCCACATCCAGGATTTGCCCATGTGTGCTGATGCTGCCAGGGCTGCTTGGTTGAGCACAGGGAGGGCACGGGGCTGTTTGTGCTCAAAGATTTTGTCCTTTTCCAGATACCACCGCTGGGTGCCTCGCCTGGATCCAGCCTCGGGCACACAGGACAAGCAGAGGACACGAGTGGCCACGCAGCACTTTCCAGCCATGCAGAGGTGCGTGGGAGGGAGAGCCAGCCTGGGCAGGGTGGCACAGCACACAGTGTGCCAGTGTCCCTGCATGGGTGGGACGTTGTCCCAGGGTGGCAGTGGCCATGGGGAGGGGGCAAAGCTTGCCTGCTGCTCTCCCCTGGTGGGGTTGGGTGGCCTCTGAATGACTCAGCCCATTTAAAACAAAGAGAAATGGTGTTCCAGGTGCAGCTGTGCTTCTTGGAGGTGGAGGGAGCGATGCCCCGGGGATGGGGGTCAGTGAGGGGCGTCCCTCTGAGGCAGCTGGACCATGATGGCTGTGGGAGGGAGCAGCCTCAGGAAGGCAGAGGGACGGGGATGTGGAGTCTGGGGCCACAGTGTGGGGGGAAGGGAGGTCTCTCCTCTTGCCTCCAAGCCATCCAAGCAGAAAAATGTGCTGTAGGGAGCTCCTGGCTGCCACGAGCAGGGGTTCCCGGACAGCCCCAGCTCGCTGCTGTCGCCTGCCAGCCTGGCACCTCTGCCTGTTCCCTCTCTGCTCTCATCAAGTGTCTCTTCCTCTGTGTTGGAGCAGATCTGTTTTCCTTCCTTGGAGGTTTGCCACCCAAATTTCCTGCTTGCTGTCATTGTTAAGTACTCGGTTCCTAATGCCCAGGCAAGGAAGAGAGTAAAATCTCCCTCCTTGTGTCTGCTCCTGGAGGGTTGGGTCTCTCAGGGGATGTCCCAGCTCACAAGGAGAGATGGATGTAATGGGGACCTGCTGCCCTGGGCTTGTGGCTGAGTCACCAGGGCTGAGTGTCCCCTCCCTGAGGCCACTCCTTCGGGTGCCTCCCCAGCCATCCTCAGGGGAAGTCCGTGTGTCCAGTGGGAAGTGCCCATGTTTGGAAGTGTGGCCCAAAATAGCCATGGCTGTGGTGGGCGGGGGTCCTGGTGGCATCTCCTTCTGGGGAACAGTGGCCAGAGGAGGCCAAGTGCCTGTGAATAATGCACATTCCTCCCCGATGACAAACTAACCCAGTTCTGGGCCGGGGCTGTGCTCCAGCAGCTCCTCCAAAGCTCTGCACAGCCTTTGGGTGGGCCAGATCCCTGTGACTGACTGGTGAGAGGAAAGCAGACTAATAAACCTCACTCAGTAGCAAACATCCTTTTTTCCTGTTCCTTGGAGGAAGCAGGGAAGGGGTGCCCAGCTCTCTCACAGGAGCTTCAGGCTCTGCATCCTAGCCCTGCCTCAACCAAACGTGGGTTATTCAGCACAGCACCTTCTCCTCACGGCTGCTCTGTTTTTAACTCCCCCAGGAGGAAGAGGCGGACTCAGAAAACGAGAAGCTGGTGGTGAGAGAGCCAGAGGATGAGGATGGTGAGTGCCAAGCAAGCCAGAACTCTGCAGGGAGATTATGGACAGGTCTGGAGCCCTGAGTGCTTGGGGATGGTCTCCTTCTTCCAGAAAATGTAGAGGAAATTCCTACCCCTTCCCCAGATGCCCTTGGACTGTTTGCCATGGGGTAGCTTTGTGATGCAGCTGCTCCAAAAGCTCCTTACTCGCATCCAGGACAATCTCCAGGGGCTTTAGTCAGAGCCACGTTTAACTGATTAGCTAATTAGTTGATTGGAAAATGATTAATTGACTAATTGGGGTGACAACTGCTGCACTCCTAAGAAAATGAAACAGATGGTGCCGAATGGGAATGTGTGTCTGAAGGGGACTCTGCTCTCCTGAGCAGCCCTGGAGGTGCTGGGATGTCCCCAGGAGTCCTGGCTTGGGGTGGCTGGGGACAGCTGGGGCAGCAGGAGGCCTTGGGGTGTTCTCCCTTCCCTGCCCCACTTTCTGCCTGGCTGTTTGAAGGTGCAATGTGTGGCAATCCCTAAACTCGGGAGGATTATGCCTAATGCCACAGAGAATCAAATTTTAATCCTGGTGCCATTCCTGCAAGGTGGGGGAAGCGCCTTTGGAGATGGGGTTCCCAAAATGCACTCATTGCACCCCATCAGGCTTCCTCACAGCACTGGTGGCTGGGGCTGTCACCATGGGGGGCTGTGGGAGGTCTGGTTTGAGGAGTGATGGGTGTATCCTGCCAAATGGATGCTCAGTAACGCTGCTCTGCCAGTGTCTGCCTCTGCGGGTTCAGCTCTGTCTCAGGGATGCCCTGGCACTGCAGGGCATCCTTCCAAAGTGGCTGTGACAGGATCAGGAGAAGGGGATGGCTCCTGGCTGTGAGTCCTGGCTAGCACCTCCTGCAGGCAGCCCCTGGCTCCTCTCCTGAATTATTCACACCATTTCTGAAGTGTTTTGTAATGGGGCTGGGCAAAGCCATGGTCCAGCCTGATGAGGAGACAGCAGGATGCAGCTGGGAATGCCAGCAGTGCCCTGGGATCAGCCCTGCTCCTTCCTTCACTGTCTCCTGTGTGTCCTGGCCCCGCTCAACCCACAAGCAGAGATTCCCTGGGGCACGTGGGGATCCTGCAGGCATCTGTCACCAGCCTGGGATGCTGCCTGGTGACCAAAACCACTGGAGCAGCCTTCCCTCCACCTCAGGCAGGGAGCTGGCAGGGATAACGTGTGGATCATGCCAGAACAAGCATATTCAGGGGAGAGGTGCTCTCTTGGGGCTGCTCTCACCCTGCCAGCTCAGGGTCACAGCACTGGCAACACAAGGGCAGAGAGATGAAAGACAAATGTTTTCTTTAATATGAGCTCATGGAAGCTCTCAGTAAGTAGGTCACCTCCTATTCCTGTAGTGTTTTCCCTGTCCACATGAAAACCCAGCCTACCCTTTTCTGTGTGTTTCCTGAAGTTTGTTTTCGATCTGCAAAAAAAGTTCCTGAGCTCAAAAGAGAAGCCAGAGGTTTCCAAAGCCACATACCTCCTCCTTTTTTAATCACACCATGTGGGCGGGGAGATGGGGACCTTCCTTGCCTCCCTCCTCCTTTATTATTTTCTGGTGAGGTGGTAACTAAATTGCTCTTTTTGGGCCAGTCTAAATCCCAATCTCACTTGATTTGGCAGAAAACCACGTGAGGGAAACAATCTTAATTGTCCTTGAAACCAGTCGAGCTTTACAAAGGTAATGAACATCTCCTGCTCTGCACAGCATAAGGAACAGGATGTTACACCCTGCTTTGGTTTTTTTTTTAATTTTCTTTCTCCTAATATCTCCAAAAGCAGCAGCCAGCTGAATTTTCTTTCCATGCACTTTTGTGGTCATCCAAAGTGCTGATAAGCTGCGGCATTACTGCTTGTTTCCAAGTAGCCAGGTTTGTTTGTTTGCCCCTAGGGAGGGTTTCCCACCGAGACAAGTGGAATATGGCCAAGCTGAGTGTTAGGGGCTGCAGACCAGGGCAGCTTGAGGTCAGACATTTGTGACGAAGCTGGATAAAGGGTTTGCATCCCTTGAGAGCCCTGATGGCATTTAGGGATTAGAGAAACACTCCGGATCAGTAATTGAGCAGAAACCCACCAGGGCTTCCCAGGGAAGCTCCCCAAGATCAGGAACCTGGAGATGTAAAGAAGGGAGGAAACGTGGGCATTAGCAGGGAGGAGATCTCTGTGAAATTCCTATCCCATTCCCGTGGTTCCAGTGCCTCCCTGTGAAGCTTTGCACTGCTTGTTTCTGAGGTATCTGGTTTCCCCACCTACAAAATGAGGCTCTGACTTGCCTTTTACAAGGGGGACCCCAAGGTCTAGCAGCAGCTGAATGTGGGCATGAGCTTGGGGTTGGACAAATCCTGAAGTCAAGGTATTGGACACAAGGAGAAAAATCCTTAAGGGCAGTATTGATTGGAAAACAGAGGGAAGCTGCTGATGGTGAATTCTGAGTGTGAGGAAGGGAGGGGAGGGCCTGTGAGGGGTTTTTCCTTTGGGCAAGTAGAGGAGGAGACACAATCATGAATATGGCCACAGTAGCAGTGGAGAGTGTGGGAAGGGGCTTCCTGTGTTCTTGGGAACGGAGGATGCATCCATGTGTTATGTACAAGTTGGGGCTTTCTCTCCTGCCAGGGCAATTTCACCCCTTTAGGGGTCCTGCTGGTGCTGGTTGATACCATCCTGGATACTGGTTTGTGAATAATGTGCAAATTTTCAGGGCCGTGCAGATAATGAAGTAACATCTTCCTTTTCTGCACCCCTTGGAAGCATCCCCAGGGCTCTGAGGCTCAGGGGAAGAAGCAGATGTTTCTGGGAATGTGGAAACCTCGGTGCTGGATGGTTGGATGTGAAGCAGCCAAGTCCTGCAGTCCTTGGGAGATAAAAGCTCCCAGATAAGCAGCCCACAGATAACTCACAAAGGCGACTGCCCAAAGCAGCAGCTCCTCCTGGGCTGCCTTTTGGATTGACCTCCCCTACTGTTGTTTTCTCCCATCTGTAGGAAGATAAAGCACGGGAGAGGTTTTTAAAAGCAAATAGTGCTCAAACAAAATACGATTGGAAAAGGATCGGCTTTGGCTCAGTCTGTGAGCTTTGGTGCTCTGATTAGCACAGGGCTGAGGCTGGCGAGCCGGGTGGGAGAGCACTCAGCAGAAGGAGACCTTGCTTTCCTCTTCAGGTCTGCTGACAGAAGGACTTGGACCTGGCTGTGTTGGTGCTCCTGGGGCTGCCTTGGCTCAGCGCTGTTTGCAGCCCTGGGATTGGCCCTGTGGCATCTTCTTTTCACAAGCTTTGTCACGGGCTGCAGGAGAGCTGCAGGCCTGCCTGGCCTGGGACAGCTCTGCCTGCGGCACCATCCGTCAGCCCCAAGCTTGGGAAAGGGCCCCTGGATGAGGAGAGGGAGGGAGGGAGAAGGAATGCAAGTCTGGAGAGGAGAAGCAGAAAATGCTGCGAGTTAATCAGGGCCGGATTAGCATATCTTGATAAGCCAAGATGGGCCTGCAAGGCTTTGAATCCAGGGAGAACAATGGCATATGGTTCCTGTGCTGGAGGATTTCCTTGGACCTGCTTCCAGCAGGCTGCTCGCTCACAGCAGTCCTCGCTGTGAGCTGACTGTTCCTGCCGTCCTCTGGGATCCACAGTGCTTCCCTGACACTGCCCAGGCTTTCTGGAGATTGGAGCTGACTCAGGAAATGTGCTGGGGTGGCCAGAGCATTTGGGGTGCAGGAGCAGAGGTCAGAGAGCCCTCCAAGGGAACAACCCCACCGCTGTTGGTTGTGGCTCTCAGGAGGTCTCTGATTCACAGATCTCTTGCTCTTTTTTTGTCTCTCCTCTCCAGCTGCAGATGAGACGTTTTCTTTTAAATACAGTCCTGGAAAACTGAGGGGAAACCAGTACAAGTCAATGATGTCCAAAGAAGAACTAGAGGAAGAACAAAGGTAAGTTGAGCTTCCTTTTTCTTCTTGCCCAAGCCCACCTGGCTGACATGCCCTTGGAGGAAGCTGGGTATGCTCAGACCTCTCTCTCCCCACACTGCCCTCAGTGTCTCATTGCTCTGGAGTTCCAGACCTCTCCCACCCAGGAAGACACAAGAACAAATAAAGTCACACTGATTTAGGAGATGGAGGCACTGTGGCCCTAAATTCCTTTGGAGCTCCTCTGGATGCTTAGACCAAATTTTCCAGCTGATGCAGCTGGTGTGTTTGCCCTGATCCCATTAGTTCTGTGTTGATCTGTTGAGGACCTGATCTCTGGTTACTTCCCCTCCCTTGGCCCTGTGGATGGCCTCCCAACCAAGGACATGGGCACAGCTCGAAATACTGGGGCAAAGTCAGGGAGTGTGAGGTTTTAGAGCTCACTGAGGTGGGGCTGACTCTGGAAGTGTCCATCCCCAGGGCTGTCTCCTCAGCTGTCTGTGGTGGAGATTCACCAAGTAGTGGGCCTGGTAGAGAAGGAGAATTGTCCAACTTGCACTTTTTGCTGAAGCATCTTCCTCAGCCCTGCATGAAGAAAGGTCAAACCTGTTCTGTCACTTAAAAGAAGCTTTCTGGCTCGAGATCCCCCAGCCTATACAAGGAATAAACCCGCAGCTGAGGGCTCTGTGGCAGGCTGCTCCCTTACAGGTGTCTGCAGCTCACTGCCCTTCCCTGAGGGTGAGCTCCAAGGAACTGATTGCCCAGTGGTGGCTCAACGAGCCTGGGAGTGGTGTGGTCTCCACTGCTGTCCCAAGGGCTGTGGGACCCAGTTCTCCACCCAGAGGTCTGCAGAGAGAGATTTAGGGGTATTTGTCACCCCTTGCCTGTCAAATTGTGGTCTAAGTACCACCACAGCTAGCCTGGTGTAAAGAACCAAGCAGAAACTTGAGTGCAGCAGGGAAGGCAGGGATGGGGGGATCACACCTTACCCCTGGCTCAGGCATCTCCTGCTGGCAAACCTTGCCTTGAGGCCCTGGGGCAGCATCTCTGTGATGCCACCAGCTGGGCTGGCTAAGGCTTATCTCTGTGATGTGAGCAGGGCATTGTGATAGGCAGAGTAAATCCAGAGACCTGCCTTGCTCTGGGGTCAGCAACAGAAATGAGCTCTGAGCTCTGGCACTGGGTTTATTCTGCATTGGTGGCATCAGGAAAAAATGTTTGCTTTCTTCTTTTCCATGTATCTTTGTTGTGCCTGGAGCCCCCACCCTGTAAACTGCTGTGCAGGGCTGTGAGTGTCACTGTATTTTTCATTTGGGAAGGGTGGTGGGGGGATGAACCAAGTGAATGCCAGGGACACCCATGGGGCTTGATGGGATTTGCTTGTCAGGATCCTGCTGAACACCAATGCAAAAATCTACCTGCAGCTGGCAAATTCAAACCCTTTGCACTGGCAGCTCCATCCAAAGCAGCTGAGCAATCACTGCTCAGGTTTTCAGGGCCAGGAGTCCTGCAGGGCCTTGGGCTGGTTCCTGTGTGGCAAGAAATGCCCTTGTTGTCACCTGGGGACACTGAGGGGACATTGCCCAAGGACAGTGGTGGGATGGGGGTGTTGTACTCAGGACTGTAGAACAGGCTCCAGGGTGTGATGGACCTGTCCTGGGCTCATGGCACCACTCAGGCACTGCTTCTCTTGTCTGTCTGGAGCAGTCCCAGGGCAGGAGAGTTCACCTGGAACTGGAGGACATTGCCTGGGCTTCGTGTCCCTTGGAGGCTCTCAGCAGCCTTCCCCACAGAGGGCCGTTGGCAGACGTGTTTTTCCTACTGCTCCTTTATTTTCTTCTCTTCCGTATTTGTGTTGTTCATTTCTTTAAGGCAGCTTTGTGAATTTTTTTTTTTTTTTTGTCTTGCTTTGTTGCTGGCTTACTTTCCCCCCCCTCAAATCTTCACTGCGGCATCAGCAGCTTTTCATTGCAGGCCTCGCAGGTGGTGCAAGGGGGCAGGGCTGCTGCCAGGTAAGCTGGGTGAGCTGAGCACAGCGGCTCAGCCTTGTCCTGCATCCTTCTCCTTGCCCTTCCACCCCTCTCCCCCTCTCCGTGCACCCCGACAGTGCTGCTGACCTGCTGTGACCCGGGTTTGCCACCTTTATGTTGCAGGATTGAGCTGACCTCTGATCTCACATCTCTGTAGCAAGTACCTTAGGTCCTCGGCCACAAACATTCTTGCAAATCTTTTTGGTAAGGACACGCTGCTGCTTAGAGGTAGTGGTACCACTGATAACACCTGCTCGTGTCTTGGGTTCTTTTGCTTTTGGGTTATTTTCCAGGGGAGGGGTTGTTTTGAGCTGCAGTTGGTTGCCTGTCCCACCTCTCTCCCCACCTCCCTCCCCTTCCCTCCTCATAACAGATTAATGAGTCTGCTCCCCTCTGCCTCCATCTCACTTTCCATGAGCACTCCAGGGCCAATGGGGGCTCTCACGTTTGGATGCTCCCCTCTTCCATCTCGGATGCCTGAAGCTGGACATCCCACAAACACTTCTTTGTACTGATTTGGGAAACTGGGGCTGCTGCTGGGTGGGTGGTTAGTCCTAACTTGTGTTAGCAAAACTGAGACATGTTTAGGGTTCACTTTTAGTCCTGTCAGTCCTCCAGCTTTCCCATGGACCAACAGGTTCCCATGTGAAGCAGCTGGTAAGAAATATCCCAAAAATGCAAGTGGGTCCTCAGAGTCTGATTGTTGTGCAGTTCACAAGTTTGGATTTTTGGACTCCTTGATTTTGGAGATGCCATTGAAAATATTCCTTGCTTGTTCCAGGAGGAGCTGTAGGACTTCAGACAGGAGAGTACAGGCATGGCGTAGATTTGGTTATTTAAGCAAAAAACCCACTTCTGTTGTAACCTGCATCCCTACAGAAGCTGTGGTTGTCCTGCTTACAATTCACTTGAGTCTTGTGGCTTCCAACTGGTGCTAAATCTGGACTAAAAGGGGAAGGAATGTGACCTTCACTGAGTGATGCAACTTCCTGCTTCTGGTGACTTCAGCCTTAAAAATTAGAGTGCTCACTGAGGGAGGATTGTAAATCCTGTTGGCAAATACATCTGCTGGGGTGGTGGCTGTGCTTGATGACACCTGGTGGGTCTCCAGTCCTTCTGGAACAGAAGCACGTAGCCTTTTCCCCCCTGGGGCAGAAAAACAGTCTGGGCAGGAAGGGGAACAGTGCAGGGGAAGGATGCAGCCCTTGGTCCAGCCAGCACAGCTTATTCCCAAATCCTTGTCTCCTGCACCTGAGGCCTTTGGCCATCTGTTGCCAGCTGCAGCTGCCACGGTGCAAAGCTGTAGCTCAGGAAATGTGAGTTGTGGAGGTGCAGCTGCTCCTGCTCAGACAGGGCTGAGGTGTGTGGGTGTGAGACACAGCCAGGCTGCCTGAGAGGTGCTGCTGTCCTGGCTGGGCAGCTCCTGTGGAGGAGGGAGGAAGAGCTCCCCTGTGTTCCTGCAGGGCATGGCTCTCATGGATGGCTTGGAGTGGTCTATGCCAGATGCTCTTCAAACCTCCCGTAAGGTTGAAAGAGGTTAGTGGGGATTTTTTCAGTTAGAAGAGAGTATGGTTGGGATTCTGCTGAGTGTTGACAGCTGCAGGAAGGCTCCACTCAGAATAAAAGAGAAAACCATTGGAGAAATGGCCCCCTTGGGTCTCTGCTTTCAGTTCTCTCTTTCCATGAGGCAAAGCAGGTCCCAGCCAAGCCTTGGTTGGCCTCAGTGATGTCAAGGGGCTGAGCTGTCTGTGCTGTCTCCTTGTCACTCTTGGCTAGGTGTGTTGGTGGGGGAAAGGACAGCAGATCCCACCTGGCAGGCTCGAGAAAGGTCTCTCCTCTCTGTCCTCTGTCTGGGATTGAGGAAGAGGTGGACATGAAGAGCCAGAAGCTTCTCCATGGCAGACCCTTGAACAGAGTCTGATGCGTGGCACCAAACTGCTCTTGGCAGGGGCATTCCTGGATGGATCACGAAATCCCCCAGACCACTGTCCGCCTCTGGAAGAGTGCAGGGAAGCTGGGATAGCTGCCCAGTTTCCCTGGCTAATGGGCTCAGTTCCCACAGCCAGGTGACCCATTCAAGGAGCAAACTCTCCTCCTACCTCTCAATCCTCTCCTCTCACCTCCTGGCCAGCCACAGATGGGTTGAGGTGACACTTTTTGACTACTGATGGGGTTTAAGCCTAGAGCTCAACTGCAAATTGGAATTCATGCAAGGGGAATTGGATGGCTGTAAATGTCAAGCTCAGCCCTTTTCTTGGTGGTAATTTAGCAAGGCAAACCTGCCTCCTGCCCAGCTGGGTTCAGAGTGCCTCTTGGTGATGGGGCACTGAAAAAAAACTGGGCTTGGACCCTGGAATTTCAGCAAGGCAGAGTGTCCTGGCTAGACCCTGGTTCTAGGGAATGGCAGAGAGTAGAGACCTTTTCTTGCTCTGTAAGGCATCCTGAATGAAAGTGGGGTGCAGCTGTGGCTTGAGGGGCAACCGTACTGAGGTTTGAATTTCTAATGACACAATGCTGGTGATGACAACTCTGGAGCACACAAGGGCAGGAAGCAGCTGCAGGGGTTTAATGACTGTGTTGACAGACCTTGACCTATTTCGAACATCTCCACTAGAGGCCCTCCAGAAATAGGTGGGTGGACAGGACTGGGGGAGGTTGCATTTTGGGAGAGCTGTCCATTGGCATCTGTCCCTGTCCCCTCCTTGCATTGTCATCACATAACCCTGGCTTGCCTGCTTGCTCCCCACTCTGTACAGCATGGGATCTGCTTCCTCCTCCCTCTCTTTTGCTAACCTTCCCCCCCACCCAGTGGCTTTGCTGTCCTGTCTTGTCCTGTCCTGTCCAGCATGGTGCTTCTTTTGGATGAGGGAAGCTGGTAAGTTTGGGCTTTTTGGAGGGGTTTTATTATTTGTTTGCTTCTCATCTTCTGCAGCACGATAGTCACCCTGGGCTGAGGGAGGAGGAGTAGCAGCAAGGGGTGCAGAGCTCAGGGCCATGGGACTCTGCAGGGCAGGGTGGCCACTGCTTCACTGCAGCCACCAGCCACGGGGATGGCACCAGCCATGGACAAGGTTGCTTGCAGCTGCCAAACACCCAGGGCATGAGATTTGTCTGCTTCCCACTTGCCTCTTGTAGTAAAGAGCACTGTTATGTTTGGGGATCCCTGCTGAGCTCCCCCTCATGTTCAGTCTGTAGGTGCCCAACTGCACTTGGATGAGGAGGGAGTCTGCTGGTGGCCTGGTGCTGTTCCCTGCCTCCATATCCCCAGGGAAAACGTCCTCTGACCTATGAGATGTCACTGGCCTGGAGCCCTGGCCCCATTTATAGTTGTGATTGAGTCATGAATCCCCAAAAGCTTTAAAAACAGAGTAACTCAGGACGCCTCCCTCAGAAAGGCAGGGAAGGGGAAGCCAGGAAGCCCCTTCCCATCTCCTCCTCTCCTGTCCCGGAGAGGAAACCCTTGGAAACTCTTCCGTAGCCTTTGCAGGGTGAGAGCCTCTGACCCTGTCTTGGCATGAGCTTTCAGTTCAGACAGCAACTCTGCTTGAGCTCCTGGGTTTGGTTTTTTTTTTTGGCTCAGGTCCTGAATTGTCCTGGCTTGTGGCTGCTTCTCTGTGTCTCCCTCACCCAGCGCTCATGACTTGTCTTCATCTGCTTCTGCTTAACCTTGTGCAGCATGGGCAGCTGGCTGTTCTCTGCCTGCTAACTCCCTGGGAGCCCTGCTCTGCCTGCCCTGGGCTCCCCTGCAGCTGGGAGAGACCCAGGGGTGCAGGGAATTGGGGCATCTCACCAGGCTGGCAGCAAACTGGTGTTCAGTGAGCTGGAGAACAAACGCTGAGTGATGGAGGAAAGCACAGCCCAGCCCGGCCGTGGCTTTCCCTACTGCTGTGGTGTTGGCTGGGGTGGTCAGGAATGTTACAAGGGAGTGGGCACACGACTGATTGATGAGCTGGTCAGGAGCCCAAGCCACCTTCCTGGCTGTGCTCTGGCCTTTTCAGCTGTTGCTGCTCTGGCTGGGAAACATGGGAAGCTTCTGCCTCAAAACAGTTGTGGGCCAGGTCTGCAGGGGGATGCTACAGCCCCTGATCCCACCGACTCCTCACCAGCCCCTGTCCTAAAAGCAATGGGACTTGTGCTCCCTGGTCACACTGGTTCTGGCAGCCTCGAGGCACAGCAGGTATTTCCCAAAGCCCAGAGCACCTTTCAACTTCTCTGTCCCACTGAAAGAATTTCAGATTTGTGTTGGTGAAGCTCCTTTTGGCACCTCTCACTCAATCACTCCTCTCTTTTCTAAGCACTGTCTCTCTGTTCTGCATTTAAGTCCTCTCTGTGTTTTACTGATTGGCTGAAGCAACTGGCTCACACTTTTGGGACCACCAGGAAAGCTTAGACTTAGTGTGTCATTCCTCATATTCTTCCTGCAATACCTCAAGACTGGATTATAGTCACCACCAGAAATGAGAAGGTAGCTGTCTCCATGGTAAAGAAACAGGGACAATGGGGATGGGACCATCCCCAGCAGTGAGATGGGAGGGAACTTCCTGGGGGAGATATCAACCACCCATTGCCAGATCTGCCCAGCACTAAGGACTTCTATTCCCTGCCCTTCATCCTCAAGAGTCAGTCCTAGTTTGGAGTGAGAAGAGTCTGGAGCCAGATTGCTGTCTACCTTCTTTGCCAGGATTTCAGAGCAGAGGACTGATGGTCCTGACAGGGTCCTGAGCCAGGGAAAGGAGCTGGGAATGCTCCGTGCTTCTGAAAATCATCTTTTTGAGTGAAACTGTTCCTGAAAAGGGCACAAGCAGTTACCAGACGTGGTTACAGTAGGATGCTCTGGGCTCTCCTTAGAGTGAGTCAAGACTCCTTTGGAAAGCCAAAGTCTATGAATGGGCTACAGATTTCCTGACGTGCTGTGAATTTTTGCATACATGAGAGATAAATGCACATGGGAATGCCACCAGTAAGCTGTTTTTCAGAGCTGAGGTGATGTCTTAAAAGCAAGAAGCCTTGTGTCAATGCTGTGGCTGAGCTGGAGTGAGGGAATGCTCCTGAGGCCACCAGAAGGACACGCAGTTTCCAGGCTCCTTTGAGACCTTCAGTCTCTGGGCCACCCTCGTATTCCAGGACCTGCTTTTGTCTGGCCCCCTTTTTCTGCAGCTGTTTCTTGCACAGAACCATGTCCAGCTGACAAATCATGTGATTCACTAACTTGGCCATTGGCTTGGGCAAGAACAGAGATACCTGGATAATCTTTATCTGAAGAAAGGATACAGCTTCTGGCAAAAGATGACCCTAACCTGGTTTGATTGATGAGCTGCTGGGGGCAAGCATGCTGATCCAAGGAGAACGGAAAGGAGGGAAGAGCCAAAGATAAGCAGTGGCTCAAATCTCTGAGCCTCCATTTCAAGCTGATTAAGACTTTCAGGTTCCATGGCTGAAATGCCAGAGCTTCTCAGCCTGGGGCATTATCTGGCCCCAGTGTCCCAGAGAGGGACTGCCTCATGCTCTTTAGTCCAACTCCCCTCACAGCTTGCTTCAGGAGCAGAAAGGGGCCTCCTGCTGTGCAGATGGGAATTTCTGATGGACATCTTCCATTAGGATCATTATGGTTTTGAGATCTCTCCCCAGCTGTCAGCCTGGCACTGTGCTGGAGATGAGCATCCCTGTGAAGGACTCATGCACCCTCTCTGATGTCCCCCATCCCTCCCCACTCCAACTGTGGCAGGCTGGAGGGGACTTCCCCTCCTGGGCCCCTGTGGCAACGAGCTTATGCCCTCACACGTGAAATCTGATTATGCTTGCGTGACTTGAGCGGGATGATCCTCTCCTCAGCACCGCAAATCCCGCGGAGCGATTATCCACTCTGGAAAATTTCCTTTCTTTGTCCTGATGGGACGGCCACTGAGCCTCAGCAATGTTGCTCCAGTAACCCCAGTCCCACATGATGCTTCCCCCAGCATCTCCCATCCGGGATCCGGGTCACCAGCTGTGCTCAGAAGGCTGCTGGAGAAGGCAAGATTTTGCAGGAGAGCGAGGAAGAAATGAGGCTGTTCCTCATCCTCACACCGTGGCTGGCAGGAGTAGGGGACTTCCAAATGTGGCTCAGGTGTTATGGACCACGAACTCTATTGAATCCAGGAGGAACGAGGCTGGGGGGTGTCTGTATGTGTTTGTAGGGTAGGTGATGTGTGTTGTGCTCTACCCCAGTGCGGGTCTCCGTGTCCATGGGCAGCTGTCCAGCCTGTCCGGGGTGTTTCCTGATGTGGATGGCTCACCTGTGAGAGGTGCTGGGGCGGTATGGGCAGAGTGTCTGAACGGTTCCAGCTGAGAACAAGGGACCACATTTTTTAGACCCTGGCTCTGCTAACAAGACGTGGAGGGAGTGCCTGGATATGCCACATATGAAACACATCTACTCATCTCACCCTCCTTCCCTGGGACACTGGGAGAGCTTCCCATGGAAAGCAAGTGACCTGCAGGGAGTCTGGGGTTTTTACCTCCTTCCCTTGAACAGATTCATTTGTAGAAAGATTGAGAAAGGTCGAGCTGTTCATGTTCACCACCCTGTGAAATCAGTACTTGTTCCTGGCTCATCTGGCTACAGGTGGGAAGAGGAATCTGGGCTGGACAAAGGTGCCAGCAGTCCCAGGAGGTTTTGAACAGGATAGTGAGGCAGTAACCCCTGGAGTTAATTAATTTGGCTTCTCCAGTTCTTATTAGTAGCTCAGAAGGGTTGTAACTTAGCTTCGTGCCAGACAAGAAGATTTGCACTTCTGATTGGGTTTCAACTATCCTGCTGCAGCTGATGAAGCAAAGTCCTTCTTAGAGGCATGAGGTTTGCCAACAGCAGCTTGTCCTGCCCTGAGGGGGAAGCTGCCTTGCCTTCCCCCCAACACACACTCCGAGGGCTCCCCCTGCTCGTTTACGTAATAATAATGAACCAACCTGAGGGGTGAAATGACTGAAATGATTTCTCTCCCTGTTTCTCTTTGCAGACCTGAAGACTATATGAAGTTGTCCCTAGCCTCCTCCTAAAGGCATCCCTTGGCATCTTTAAAGGCTTGAGAGAAATACCAAAACCAACCAAACACACCCATAAGAGAAATCCATAAACCCTCAAAGATCCCCTCTTGGTCTGAAGTTGAGTTCTTCAAAAACTTCTGTCAAGTTTGAGGAGATCCTGTTGTGTGGCTCCACGGACTGGGGCTGGGCCCAAGCAGTGACTTGAGTTGTGTTTGGAGAACTGGGAAGAACCTTCCTCCCTCTGCCCCAAACAAAACCCAAAGTGAACACTAAATATGCAGTGAGTCTATTAGTTTTGTTGCATGTATTAGGCCATGAGATCCATGCTGTTCCTTTCCTGGGGCGGACAAACCACAGCTCTTCTCTCAGACCAGCTGGGACCTTGTACCAGAATCTCAAGTTGTTTTGTCCTGGGGCCAAACTCCTCTTTATTGCTGAGGGGTGGGAACTGCCTGTGATTTCCATGTTGTACAAAGCTGCTTTACTTCAAGGGGTGGAGGGACAAAGTGGGGTCCACGTGAGGGATGGCAGACGATGGCTGGGCTGACTCAAATCTTGCTCCTGTAGTTATTTTAGCAGAGAACCGGTTCTGTAGGTAGACAGGAGACTCAAGAAGTGATGAAGTTTGATAGTTTAGCTGTTCCGCTTCTGGTGGAGAGACCACACTTTGGCTGCTGTTAATATCTGCATCCTCACTTTTCCCTAACTCCAGTTCCCAAGAGCAGAGACCCAAGGAAGCAGCAATGGCATCAGGGGTTCCCTCTGGCTCAGGATGAGATAAGAGGAGGTCCTGCAAGAGGCACACTCCCCATTCCTCTGCCTGCTTGCTGTTCCAGTGTCCTCTTCTCTTGCTGGTCCACGGGAGCCAGAGCTCAGCGTTGCCCCTCAGCTCTGTCACACAGAGCAGATGAATTTGGCTGGGCACATACTCGGTTTTAAATCCAGCTGGTTTTTGAGTGAGAGAAGAGGCTCCAAGTCCTTCAGTGATGTTGTAGAACACCAGGCTGGGTGGGGATGTGTCCTCCAAAGCTTCTCTGTCACTGCCTCTTGGCTAACGCTGCAAACATATCGGGAACCCAACAGGCTGCTTTTTTTTTTCCTTTTTTAATTCCTATGCAGACAATACTCGAAACCTTGTACACAGTTGTCCTTTCCAGCGCCTGGGGTTGGCAAACTTTTCATAAAAGGGCTCGTTTAAAGAACAGCAGGAGGCTTCAGCTTTAGAAGAGGCTGGGCTGCCCCTTCCCAGCCGACAACTGCAAGCGTGTTCAGTGGTTTGCATATGAATTTAGGCACATCTGGACCCTCTGCTTCAACACCCCGCTGGTCCAGCCACTGTCTCCCCTCGGTGCTGGCTGGCTGACTGTGTCCCAAGCACCCAACTATGCAAAGAATGCCTTATATCCATTGTGTTTAAGTTACATGGCAATGTGTACGTCCAGCAAAGTCGGTAGTTAAGTCCAGATTTTTGCTAGTGGCAGAAAGTCAAACTCTTTCTTCAGCTCAAATGGCTGGGTATTTTTTACTTTTGTTTGTTTTTGTTTGTTTGTTTTGTATCTGATGGTGGCTCTTATACAAAGGACTGTAATTCTAGTGGCTTGAATCTGTAAAAGTTGCCTTTGTTTGGTCCAATAAACCTTTGAATAGTTTATTTGGTTTGTGCTTGTTCTCCCTGCCTCCAGCAGCTTGTAACTTGTTCCTCAAGGGATTTGTGTTGAAAATATGGATTTTAGGTTAGAGGTACATTCTGCCTTCCTATGACTTTTACCCCATAAATGATTACATTCCCATAAAGGATCAGAAGGAAAATCAGGGATATTCCCCTGTTTCTGCTGAAGCAACGCAGTGTTGCAGCAGGATCCTGGTCTTGTTGGGCTGCAGAGCAATTAAGAACATTCCCAATGCAGAGCTCTGCCCAGGATTTCAGCTGCTGTGGACACGGGTGCTTAGCAGTTCCTAAAGCCCAGATCTCTAACATACCCATGGCTCACTGCCCCAAACCTCCAGCTAACTGTAAAAGTCTTGGACTGAAATGTCTTTAAAGAGCCTAAGGGAGCTAAGTATGCAAATGTAATTGCCTATGAAGAATTAGGCTGCTTCAAAAATCCTTAATTAATCTATTTTGTCAGCAATAAGTAAAATCCTGTTTGACCTCCTGAATCCAAGTAGTTTTGAGGACAGCATTTATGAGAAGAGAGAATGATATTATTTGTGAATGGGGTATGTTTGATCTGAGCTCATTGAAAGAAATACCCAAAACCAAACCAAGCTGGAGCACTACAAAGTTGTTTTGCAAGGTCACCTCTGATAGGAGAAGCTCCTCTTCAAAGACAGTTTCATGTTTGTAGTGCCTTACTCTTCCTTCCCAGGCTCTTTTATCTCTTTATCTTTGTTTTGCTGTCCCTTTGTAGTAGATTACGTAGTGCAGAGAAGTAACAGCAGTAACAGCTCTTTTTTTCTGTTTTCCAAATGCACAGTCATGATATTTAAAGTTGAGGGGAGAGCCAAAATGCATTGATGTTGTGCTTCAAAAAAAGAGAGTGAATATTGTCTGTGATCTGGATTTTGGAGACAAGGAACTGGGCCTTTGGAGAGGCTTCAGCAGCACTGATGTCTGTGAAATAAGGAGTGAGGGATGCAGACCTGTGTGAGCACTCCCAGCTGGGATGCACTGCAGACACAGGAGGCCAAGCTGTGTATTGAATTTCTCCACACCAGACTGGCAACGTGCCCTCTGGTGCCCAGTGGTGATCTAGAATAAAATATTGATCACTAATGACCCTGCTTCCCTTCCTCTCATCTGGAAAGAGCAGCTGGATGCTCTTCCTGTGAGCACAAAACATTACAGAGGAGACCGGCAAATCCAGACTTCCACAACTGAAAGACCCCACATCATTATCAGGATATGCTTGGCCATTGCATTTTAATTGCAACAGAAAAGAACAGGCAAATGAGCTTTCTTTAGCCAGGATCTGCTTTTTTCCTGCCCTATTTGCTTCAGCAGTGCTGAGAGGACAGGCTGCCGTTCCTGCTGCTGCTGGGGCTTAGCCCAGGAGAAGGGAAAATGCCGAGCAGGAGCTCAGGAGCACAGGAAGAAGGTTCCTCTGCTCATTCCTGACTGTCTTCCACTGATCTTGTTCGTGGTGTGGTGGCTGCTGGTGGGTGGATGCTGTCCTTTCTTTCAAGCAAAGATTGTGCCCTGGTTTTTCCTGTCAATGGTTATTACTGCTCCTCTTGTTATTGGAACAGCTGATAGCTCGTCCACACAGGCCTTGCAGGAAGACTACTCCAGGTTATCCAGTGGCATTTAAAGGGATTAATTAAATGGTTTAAAGTCCTGTGTGGGAAGCTGGTTGTGGCAGGAAAGAGGACTCCAGACAGGGTGACTACGTGGGAGTAAAAGCCAGGTTCTGTGTTTTCAGCCCACGGGAGGTCTAAGGGTGCTGAACAAGCAGGAGGAGCTGGGATCGTGGCAGGTCTGTGCTCTGAGCTGTCACTGAGTTCTGGCCTCACACACATGCAGGGACAAAATGAGCCTTGAAGTAACAGGAACTACATCTGCCTGGCTATAGCCAGAAAGCACCACATCCTTATTAGTTCTTTCCATCTCCCACAGGAGAGTCAGGAATGAGATGTGCTAGGCAATAGAGCAGCCTGCTCCCAGTCAGGTAGGAGTCTGGCAGTGGGAACATTCCGTCCCTCAGCCAGCCCTCCCTGGAGCCACATGCACGTGCATCTTGCCCGAAAAGGGAATTTTGTAGAGTTACATCGGTTCATGAGCTACCCAAAAGCAAATGGCACTCCTGTGCTACCCACTCTCCTGTATCCCTGAGTGATGACCAGTATAAGTCCTCCTATAAAGCGTCCCCAAATAAAGCCCTGTCACAGATACCAAACTTCATGGGAACTACAATGGTTAACTGGTTCAGGGTAGGGAAAAATCAGGATATCTTCTGTTAGGGGGAGAAGGGTGTTGATCATCGACTGTGGGACTGCCTGGGGATTAAAAATCTGAGCTAGGTGGTCCACTGGTGAACCTCTGCCCACACAGGGACCACCTCACTTCTGGACTGGCTGCCTGGGTCCATCTCACCATTGGACATTGGCAGACAAACTCGAATCAGAGCAAATTCCTATCTATGATTTTATCTTCCACTGGCTGATTAAAGTCATGCCCACACTGGGAGGTAGTCTGCTCTCTAATTTTAAGTTAGGATATGCATTTAAAATTTAATAGCTATTCCTGAATTACTCTGTGTCTACGTCCTCTCATTACAGAAGGAAAGCACACTGGGCTGTTGAATCTTAATCCATGTTCATTATGGAGTCTGCTGAGCTGGGACATGTTGGTCATATAGAATTCCACACGTCGAGTTATCTTGAAAGTTTGAGCATAGATAAGCCCTGAGGAACTCCAAAGCCAGTGTTAAAGCAGGCTGGTTTATCTCCACATTTAGGGAGCTGCAGAGAGACGTGCAGGATGATGGGATAGATGGGAAGGGGGAGGAAGGAGACCCAGAGGCCATCTCTGCCTTATCTCACAGGACAGATTTCCTGCAGCCAGTGAGGTTCGTACAGTGAGCTGCCTCTGGCGCCGTGTTTCATCTGACCGTGGTGTTCTTGCTCCTGGACTGGCTATTCCTACTTCTCCTTTTCTTCTCGACAGGGTTCAGAGAGAGCAGCTGGCTGCCATCTTCAGACTGATGAAGGAAAAAAGTGACACGTTTGGAGAGATGTCTGAAGGAGACATGAAGGAGCAGCTCAGACTGTATGATATATAACCCTGCAGCCTGGGGAGGCTGTGCCCAAAAGCCATCTTGGCCCTTGTTCTGCAGGACACTGGAGGCTGTAGTGCTTTAAAAGTGTCTCAGTAGTTATTTTGCAGTTCCAGTTTGTTTTGCAAACACACATAGGCCTGTGATATGTATTTCAAAAGACTTGTAATCCCTCAGCCTTTTTATCATTTTTCTTTGCAGACCTGTCATCTCGTACAGAGATTTTTACCTCTTTCTGGCTGGGTCATATGTCTCAGTGCTACAAAGCAGTTACTCACCACTTTTTTCCTAGCCATTCTTTATGCAAATGAACTTTCAAGCCCAATCTTTCTCATTTTGACATCTGAAGAAAGCCAAAGATGATAGGTGTAAAATGGATCAAAATAGTAGAATAACTCAGGTTGAAGGGTCCTGTAGTCCAACCTCCTGCTAAAAGCTGCATCAGTTGTGAGACCAAGGTGGGTTACTCAGGGCTTTATCCTGTTGGGTCTTGGAAAGCTCCAAAGATGGAGACTGCACACCCTCTCTTGTCAGGGAGGCTTCCAACCCTACAGTTAGAAAACAAACAGCCAAAGGCAAGGCTTTAGTGCTCTGATCAGGTGTTTCCCCTCATCTCCCTGGAAGGAACACTTCATCCTCCTTCACGCCGGCTTCTTGAAACCAATCCAAGTTGGTTCTGGCTGACCTCGTTGAGCTCATCCTCACACCTGAGGAAGCAGCAGCAAACTCCAACGTGGAAACAGAAACATCTCCTCGCCTCCTGACACTGGTGAAAGGAGCCCAGAAAGGCTGCTGGGTTTATTACAAGGATGGTTGTGTCCACACACAGATCTTGCTCTTCTCATACAAAATTATGTGGGAAACTACATACTTAGGAAATCTCTGTGAATTTATCAAGTATTTTGATCAGTCTTGACCAGCTCTTGGTGGTTTGGATTGAGTAAATCAATGAGCATTCCTAATTATAACTAAATATCTTCTGGTGTGCTTATATCTCCTATGAAATCATGTTAAATATTTTCTTATCAGGAGGGATTTTCTCAGTTTTAATAACTGCTCACAAAGGGAGGCAACATTTTCTGACCCAGCTTTAGGGAATAATTACTTAAAAAATTAGTCTTGCTTTATTTTGTGTAATCCTCTTCAGTCCGAAAAACTAATATCTCGTTATCTGTTTGCTGTCTCCCACTACAGTGTGTCCCATAACAACAGACACTTAGACTTTTAAAAATAATTTTATCTTCTAATTGTTTTCACTTAGGTCAAGGCATATTTACAATGAAATCAAGCTGGTTTTACTACCAATCATGACTTAATCTAAATTTAATGTCTGAAAATTACCTCTTCTTATTCAACATGAACAGATTAAGTGGGAAAAGTAGTCCCATGATGTGAAACATCACGCTAGCTTGCCACGTCCCTAGGACAGAGTTTCCTTTGTCAAGCTGTGCAAAGGGAAAAATGTAGAAAATTTGAATGTGGGGCTTGTCCATAGCTCAAAACTGAAACCAGGATCTTTTTCAAAACTCTTCACGAAAGCAAGCAAAGGAGAGAGAAGGTGTAGTTGTAGGTGTAGTGAAAGTCTGTCTTGCAGACTTTACAGTTTATTTCCAAAATATTTTAATATTTCTTATGTTATGGTTGGGTCTTCCCTGAATAGGAACATTTCTGGGGCAGAAAAAAAAATTCCTCAAACCCTTCATCTTCAGAATATGCCAGCAGTGATAACACTGCACAAGGGAGAGCAGCTGGAATTAAACCTGTCCTGTCCACACCAGCTCTGAGCATCGTCACCAAAATGTTCAGATGCTGCTAATGTGACAGGACAGTGGTGAAAAACCTGTTATTTACCAGGCTCAAATTTAAGAAAGAAATGAAGATAAATAGAAAAGCCTTTGCCCAAGGCGTGAAACGAAGGGGTGTCAAGATGTAAAGCCCATGGGTTTTGAGCGGTGCATTCCTCCATGTGCATTGGCAAGGCCGTAATGAAGGAGATCCCACTGGACACACCTGTGTGGGTCCCTGGAGGTGGCGGGGAGAGACCTGCAGCCATGGGGTCTGTCCCGACATGGCTGGGCAGCTTCTGAGGCACTTCTCCCGCTGGACTCATCAATATTTATCCAGGAAATTTCACCAGTTGCTATGCCGAGGTCTCCCCTTTATACAGGAAATTTCACCGGCTGCTGCAGCACCATCTCCCCTTCTGGGTATTGTCCTTTAATTAATCTCAGAGTCACAGAATCCATCACAGACTCATTCATTTATGCTGAAGTGACCTTAGAGGTCATTTAGTTCCACCTGCACCGCAAAAGGGGATGGTGGCATTGGGGGATCCTTGTGAGGCGCCGAAGGCACTGGGGGTCCCCATGAGAGGATGGCAGCTCTGGGGGTCCCTCATGAGGGGATGGCAGTACTGGGGAGTCCCCATGACAGGATAAGGGCACTGAGGGGTCCTCATGAGGGGACAGCGACACCGGGGGTCCTCATGATGCAGTGGCTGCACTCAGGGTCCCCATGAGGGAATGGCGGTAATGGGGGTCTGCATGAGCTGGTGGCTGCACTGGGGGGTCCCCGTCAGGGGAGGCGATATTGGGGATTCCCCATGACGGGGTGACTGCACTGAGGGGTCCTCGTGAGGGGACAGCGGTACCGGGGGCTCCCCATGGCCGCAGGCACCCGCTGCCGTGGCAACAAGGGACGCTCGCCATTGGACTAACATGTCCCCATTGGGCACCCGTACGGCAACGCGGACTGGGCTTGGATTGTCCCTGCGTGCCCTCCGTACCCCTCAGGGGCGGGGCCGGCTGGGGGGGGGGCGACCGTTACCCGGCAGTGCGCGTGCGCGACGCGTGATGTCACGTGCTAAGCGTGACGTCACACGGCCGCTGCCTGAGGCGGGGCCGCTCTCGCCCTCACAGCAGTGGCGGCACTGAGGGCTCTGAGGGCTCCGTGAGGGCTCCATGAGGCTCCGATCTGCGGCGCTCTCTAATCACGGGCACAGAGTCTGGCTGAGAAGGGACACATTGTTTATTCTGCGCAGAGCGCACGGGGGAGGGTTCCACAAATCAAACCGCCCAACGGGTGAAAAGTCACCTCTTTTTATATAGTAAAATTCGTATGAACTCGCCTAATGTGTACTTATTTCGATGATTTGATCTTACATATTTATTTGGGTGGTTGATCTTGGAACTCCACAAATTAAGCACACCAAGGGGCAAAAAGTTACCTTTTTTATGCAGTTAATCTCATGTGAACCCACCTATCTAATTCATATTCTCTGCCCACCTAATGCATATTTATTTGGGTGATGTAATTTTACTCAACACTTGCTTTCTTTGGGTGAGTCTTAGAGGACAAGAAACAAAAGTTTGCCTTTTCTTCACTGAGCATCTTCTGTTGTAGAACTTACCAGAAGTTATCCGATGACATCAGTTTACAGAAGGTGATAAAATTCAGCCTCGGGACGTAGTTCAACTTGAAGACATAATCCATATCCATCAGAGATCCAGGTTTAAAAAATCTGTAATTATTTGATACAGGAATTGTAATAGGTGGGGGAGGTGAAGGCAGAGGACAATAAAAAGGAGCAGAATTCCCTTCTGGCTCTGCAGGTAACTTTGATAGGGATCTCAGATTTCTTTGCAGGTCATTTAAATGAGCTTTTTGCATGGGCTGCTTCTGGAACTGGTGGACCTTGTGCCCTGTGATGTGATTGCAGGTGTTTCCCCCCTCAAGCTGTGTCACTTCAATGAGTTGGGTTTGTCCCAGCACATCCCTGATGTTAAAGTCTCTGAAAGAGAACAGGTGGGTCTGCACTGTCCTTTTCTTGGAAAAAAATGGGAATGGTTATAGATGGGAAAGAGTGTGGCCCCCCACACCCCATGAACCCTCTGCTTTTTGCACCTGCAAGATTATGTCCTACCTTGTGTTGCCTCCTGCACTGTTCAGGGGTGTTCTGGGATTTTTTGCAAACTATGTCAAATATTTCGAATTAATTCCTCAGGGGTATTTCTCAGAATGAACCAAAGGAAAAATTCTTCACGAATATGTGCCAGAGGAGAGCAAGCAGGAGTTTCCAGACCAGCTTTGGAGTTAGAACACTAAAAACCACCCCACTCCTTCCTTCCTGCCTCACCCTTCCAGTCCCTCATCTCTTAGTCACTGTTGCAAGGCAGGGAATTAATTTTAAATAGTCGGGATTTATTCCCATAAGAACAAAGGAACAAAGTTCAAAAAACATGTGGATAACAATCCATTTTAGATTATATAATTTTCTCTGGAAGGTGAAATAACTCATTCTGAGAGTTATTGTATCTGGTGCCTATGGGGAATTTGGGCAGTAATCAAGCAGTGAGCGTGGGGCAAAAGCAACTCCTATTTTAAGAAAGCAGGATCAGTGTATCACATTTTGATATAAGGACTGTATAAAAACTAACCCCCTCAGCACTGAAGCCTTTTCTACCTGCATTGCTCTGGAAGTTTTCTGACCAACATAACCTCAGAGGTGGTGAAAAATGCACAGTGGTGTCTTCTGCCTCCTGGTTGTGGCAACTGAGTGATATTTTGGGGTTTTAATTCTTTCTCCATAATATGACTAAAGTTTTGGTTTTTTTCTTCACAAAAGTGAGTGTTCATGGGATTTTGACATGTCCCAGGAATCATCTTTCTTGTGAGTCCTCTCTAAATATCAAATGAAGCAGCAGAGGTTATGAGTTCTGGAAGCAGCACTAGATGATAATTCTCTCAGTCTCAGGAGATAGGGATGGCGTGCCAGTGCCATGGATTTGAATCTGATTTTGTGCTAGGACAGGAACAGAGCAAAACATGGAAGACCTTGTGGTTTGTTTTGTTGGGTTTTTTTGTTGTTTGTTTGGTTTGGTTTTTTTTTTAACTTGGAATAGATCTTATTCAGCTCATCGAGTCACTGATCCCAGCCAACACTTCTGGAATAGCTGTAAGACACTTTTTTTTTTTTTTTTTTTTAAAATAACCTAAAGGGGAAATTCTCCTGTCTGAAATACTTTCTTAATTCCCAAAGTAGGTCAGGAATTCAGCCATTGAGGTTTGTGCTGTCGTGAGTCATGGTGTGCTCAGCTGTTGGGAATGCTCCCGTTTGTCAACTGCTAAATTGCACTGGGAACAATAAACACAAAGTGGAAGTATTTCATAGTTTGTTTCATCTTAATTTGTCTCAAAGGAAGGGGATAATTGATTTTGTTTTCCATGAGAAGCTGGTGCCAAACCTGCTGTGGGGATTGTGACTTTTCAGGCGTTGAAGCAAGTCGTTAGGGATGCTGCTGCAGGGAGAGATGAGCCAGGCAGCTGACATCATCCTGGGGAAGCACAAACAGCCTCCCCACATCGCCAAAATCGGCAGTGGGACTGGGCATGGCAGGGAGGCTGCGAGCCTCCTCCCCGTGCTCCCTGGGGCCTCACCGCACACCACCGGCTGTGCCTGGGAGAAATCAAGGTGAGGGATGATGGCTCCTTACAGGGCAGTCAGTTTTTCTTCCTCTGCACTGGTGAAGAGATTGCAGCCCTGCTGGAAGGAGCACTTGCAGAGAGATGGTGCTGCCTAGCAGTGCAAAGTGGGGTTCTTTTTGGAGATCTTTGTTACTGCCCTCGTGCAATGGCTCACGTTTGGTTACCCAAGGGTAACTTGAACGCAGCCCTGCAGTGCTCCCATTTGCAATAAAACTCATACTCTGCAAATGTGGGGACAGGGAGCGTGCTGGGAGAGGCAGCAGTGTTTATCCTCTGGATGGTGCTGTTGTGTTGTACAAACAGCAGAGAGAGCCCGCAGAGCTCCGACTGAACATTTCAGGTGCTGTTTGCTCCGGGGAGGATTAAGGATGTGCTCAGACCTTTTCTTTCGCAGATCTCTCACAAATCCTGTATTTTGTGATCCCCCTGTTCTCCAGCATTCCTGAGACTGGCTAAACTTAGTTAATGACTGCTGATGAGGAAACTCATGTTTTCTGAGCAATTCCTCCTGGTTGGGACCAGGAGGTTTTTTTACCATCCTATTTAAAACTTCCCTCAGTCCCCCAGCCCCTCAAGAGTTAAGCTCTGTTTCACCTGTGGGATGAGTATTTATTGGCTCGAGGGAGTGCACTGAGCTGGCCTGGAGTCACAGGGAAAAAAAACTTGTTTTCGGTCTTGATTAAACTTCACTGTGGGGGAAGAGAAGGCACATGCCTCTGAGGAAGTTAACATTCCAGAGGCCAGGACTCTGGTGTTTGAATGTTGTTTGTCTTCAGAGCTCCAGATAAGATCTGAAATAGGTATTTCCTACTGTAATGTGTGACCTTTTCCTAATGATCTTGGAACTGTACTGTTTTGTTTTATAGCTCTGTCATAAAGATATAACTGCAATCCTTATGGAGGAGAGGACGTTGTGGATCATTGCCTCTGTCATTTGTCTTCCTTGTCAATGCTGTTGTAACCCTTTAAAAAAGGGGAGAGAAAACCAGTGGCCTGTGTGGTGTAAAATACTGTTTTGTGACTGCCTGTGACTCAGTTCTACTCCTGATAATTGATGAAAGTAGAAATTAACTCAAAGTGCTGGTTTTATGGAAATGGGAGGGTGGTAAAGGAGTGTTGGAAGTGTTTAGTTTATAGTAAGTAAGGAAGGTTTCACTGACTCAGTAACTCTCCTGAAAAGTGATGCTTTGAGTTTGTAGAGCCTTTCAGCATCAGAGACCTGGCTGTCAGCTTCTTTCTTTGCAGGTACCCCAAATTGTGGTAGCAGAGCATTGCAGAGAAAGCTGCAGTCTGCTAGCAGTAGCTGTTTCTGACGACCACTGCAAGTCCATGGGGTACAGGTAGAACCTCCTGTGTGACAGCACAGGGCTGTGTCTGGTGTCCCTGGCCAGGCTTGCGTCAGTCCCGGGTCCCTGCAGCAGCTGTGGTGAGCTAAGCAAGAGCTGCTCTGTCCTGGATGTGTGCAGGGTGTGCCCAACCAGAGACTGGCTGTTCCCAGCATGGGGGAAAGCAGAGGTCAGCAGAAGGAGGGTCTGACTCTGAGATGCCAGTGGTTCATACATGAAGCAAGTCCTGACTTCGGATGAATAACAGCATCAGATTCATGCCTTAAACTCTCATCTTATTGTAACCTGTTTGAATACAGTAGCGGTTCTCCAGTGGAGCACAGGATCTTTTTAATCCCTCCTGTCACCCTGACTCTGCTTTATCTGCCACTCTGTTTATGTGGAGCATGTCCTTTCATGTCAGCAAGGGCTACTGAAAAATCCGGCTTTTTAACTTCGGAGGAGAAACAGCCCAGCAGCTAATGGAGATGACTGTGACCTTTGGTGGGAAGAGGGACTTTGTGAGCATGGGACTGGAGGGATAAACCAGACTGCCTGGGGAAACAGATTTGCAAGGAGGTGCAGTGACTTACTGCTCTGGCTTGTCCCAGCATCTGACTCTTCACTAAAAGTTAGAGCTAAAATGGAAGAGTTATAGTTTTGGGTACTAACAAGATGTGGTCAGAATGGCTGGAAGGGAGACTCACACCTGATGATTTCTGAACTTTCTGTTTGTTTTGGCTTTTTGTCAGAAGTTCTCCTCTGTTTGCTTATGTACTTCAGTTTTGAAGGGTCTGACCAGATGTTGTCTATTCCTCTTCCATGCTCTTTGTTCTGTTTGTTTTTCCACTGTGATGTGAAGCCTGTGGATGAGTTACGCAGGGTGCTATCTGCATAGCAGCAGTAGAAACACCAGCAGAAACCAAATGAAGAAAATAGAAACCCCAGCTTTCCTCTGTAAAGACTACGCTGAAATTTTCACACCCACACACTTAAATCAACTTTGTAGTGGTGAAGTTGGACTTTTGGCATGAGCAAGAAGACTTCTATTTCAGGCAGCACTACATGAAAATTTTAGGTTGGGTTTGCAAATTCTTTCTCCTCTGTGGGCTGCGTTTTTGTCCTACAGTAAAGGATTCCTACGCCTCATCCGCTGTCCTTGTGGCAGGAAAGAGCTGTATGACCTTAGTGAAGATGGGGAGTGCCACTGTGTCTGAACCCAGTGACCTTGAGATAGGAGCAGAGGCATTCTGAAAACTTGTTTTTAAGGGGAGGGTTATCTTCTACCTATTTTCAAGCTGCCCATGGACAGCCAAGAGTGTTGGGCCTCATTTTGTCATCTGTGTAGACCATGACAGTTTCAATAGCCCTACAGTGGCACTGTTAAATTGGCAGTGCTGTGAGTGGGTTGATGGGATGGTTCCCTAAATTTCCTGAGGAAGTTGCACTCTGTCCTACACACCTCCTTTGCTTTTTAAAAACTGCTGGCAGCACAGCTGAGGTAGGAAATGGGCTCCTCAGGGAGGTGGTCACAGCCCCAAGGCTGCCAGAGCTCAAGCAGTGTTTAGACAACAATTTCAGGCACAGGATGGGATTTCTGGAGCTGTCCCGTGCAGGGCCAGGAGTTGTACTTGATGATCCTTATGGGTTATGTTGGGTTTGCATGATGAGGTTTTGGTAGCAGGGTGGCTACAGGGGTGGCTTCTGTGAGAAACTGCCAGAAGTTTCTTCCATGTGCAGCAGAGCCAACGCCAACTGGCTCCAGGATGGACCTGCAGCTGTCCAGTGCCAAGCAATCAGTGATGGCAGTAACACCTCTGTGATAACATATTTAAGAAGGAATAAAAAGTTATTGCACAGAGGTAATTGCACTCAGAGAAGAGAGGGATCAGAATATGTAAGAGGAACAACTCTGCAGACACCAAGGTCAGTGGAGAAGGAGTGGGAGGAGGTGCTTCAGGCACTGGAGTGAGGTTCCCCTGCAGCCTGTGCTGCAGAGCATGGTGAAGCAGCTGTGCCCCTGCAGCCCATGGAGGTTCATGTGGGTGCAGAGATCCACCTGCAGCCCCTGCAGGAGCCCATGCTGGAGCAGGGGGAGGCCTGAAAGAAGGCTGTGAACTCCTGGGAAGCCTGAGCTGGAGCAGGGGGAGGCCTGAAAGAAGGCTGTGAACTCCTGGGAAGCCTGAGCTGGAGCAGGGTCCTGGCAGGGACCTGTGGAGAGAGGAGCCCATGCTGGAGCATGTGACCTTGTGGGGGAGCCACGCTAGAGCAGCCTGTTCTTAAGATGTTTTCAGTGCCCAGGCAGAGAAGATGTTGGACCTGCATCCAGTACCCATATTCTTTACATAGGTGTCCAGCAGCAGTGCTGTCTTGGAGGGCCCCTCCATTCCCAGGCTTGCATTCCTTGCAGCACTTTTCACCCCAAAGGATGCCAAATGGCACATTTGTCCTGCCAGAGATGTCAAGAGTGATGGTTTCTAATGTTAAGTCAGTGGGAAGAGTATGGGAAAGACCTTTACCAAGAAATATTTCACTTCTGGTTCTGAAATTAGTAGATCCCCACAGAGATGTGACTCTGTAATTCATATCTGTGCAGAGTCTGAATTTTGCTGCCAGATGTGACATGCTGAGATAATATGCCTGCTTTTTTTTTTTTTTTTTTTTTTTTTTTTTTTTTTTTTTTTTGTTTTTTTTGCCAGGGGTAGGGAAAGGAATTTGGGCTTTGTGATTCCTGTATTTCTTTCTCTGGAGCAGTGGAGAGTCCTCAAATGCTCCTATTCGTGGCAGCTGTCAGGGACAGGAGCTGGAGAGGCTGCTTTTCTGAAGGGAGGCCAACTAGCCATGAGTTTAATAAATTACCTCTTCACCTGTCTACAGCGCTGCCCTGCTCCTTGGGGGACCAGCTCTCTGAGAGATTCCCAGTCAAGGAACAGATTTTTTTCTTCCTTTCCATCCAACAGATTTTTAAAAAGCTCCACAACCCAACTTAGCCTTGAAGTGGTGTCAGTTTGTCTCTCTGTCTGTCAGCTCTGGGGTGATGTGCTAGGCTTCCTGCTGGGATGGCACAGACAAAAGGCTGCTGAGGGAGGCATTTGGATAAAGGATCCCTGGTTCTTTCCAGCTTGTGTAGCTGATGTTTCCAGGCATTGTTGCTGGGAGTGTATTTTTCTGTGGTTTTTTAAAATTCTCTCAAATGAAGAGGCTCATCAGTCATCTCAGCATTGTGTGTCTGAGGAAGGAATGCTGGGAGCAGAGCATTTCAGTGGGGTGGGGTGAATGTGAAGAGCTTGAGGAGCAGAAAGGTTGTGTGATGGCAGACTTGGTCTGCTCTACTTTGTTCAGGGAGGTTAATTAACACCCAGAGCTGTGGCCATAGGGAACAGCTCAATAGCTGAGTCCTCTCTGTGCTTACAGAAAGATCTAAAACAACTTCCAGCAACCATCGCCCATAATAGGGCCAGATTCAGAGCACTTACACCCCAACTCCCAGTGATTGCTCCAGGCAAAGACATTCCATGGTGTGTGGGCACTGGCTGGAGGAACCTGCCCTTGGTCCCATTACCAAATAGGAGAGGGGGAAATGTTCTAGGTTGGACCCATCTGCTGTCCCTACACAGATCCAAGGCAGTTTCTTTATGGGGACATGAGCTGGATGGGGCTGGACACCAAGCACACAAAGCAGCACTAATGAAAACCTGACAGGGTTTGCAATCTCTGCAGCTCTGCTGTGTGGACACTCAGCAACCACTGTTCCACTGTGTGGAACTGAGCTCATTCCACCATAAAACCACTGTGTCTTTCCCTCCTGGGGCATTCCAGCCCGTGGAGAACACAGACCAGTTAGCTCACTAAGCTGTTCCCTCACTCCTGGCACAGTTTTCTGGGCTTTGCTCTGTGACAGAACTCTGGGTATTCTTGAAAGTGCTGCTGTAGAAGATGTGGGGGCTTTGCTTCGACAAATGCTGTTGTCTCTGGGTGCTTGTTTAGTTTTTGAGAGAAGGTTTGGTGCAGAAGGGAAGGAACTAGCTGGAAAATGGCCAGTGACTGTAGAACTGCAGTAAGCTTGGAAGTTTCTGGACTATCAGTTTTATTTGGTGAAAGCAAGACAAACAGCTGTGCAGAGTTTTGTAATTTCTTCCCCTCCAGATTCCCAGCCTGAAAGCATTTGCTTCTGAAGATGACTGCTGAACAGGGAGGGGAAAACAAGGACCTAAGGTTGCCAAGCCAAGCCTTTGCTAACCCCCAGGCATGACCACTGAGCAATTGCATGCTGCAGACAATGTCATTCTGTTTCTCCCCCACTTATAACTCAGTTTTTATATCATCAAGTAATACTGTGAACATGTCCAAACACCCCCAGCTTCTTTAGCAGCTTTATTCCACTGGCTTCCAGACAAATACTGGTTGTGGTAGGTTGTAGACATCACTGGAAGACAAGTTTATCCTGCAGCAAAGACGGATCGATTTGTAGAATAGTTCTGTTCTGAGAGCTCATCTTGTGATGTTCTGTTCTGTAGACCAGAGACATGGGAGAGTGGAAAGCACACAGGGCACAGGCAAGTAAACAAGATTTGATACACAGCCCTGTGAAGAACGTGCACACAGATAAGTTTATGGCACAGTTCAAATGCCAGCCGACACCCTCAACACACACAATGTAAGATCTAATGACAATCATGTTTGTTTATGAATTAAAAAAAGAAACAAAAACAAAAATCAGACAAATGTGCCTTTTGTATGTCCAGGATGTAATTAAGGATGTAGTGAAGTGGACATGGAATTAAATGGACTATTGGAGATTAAAAAGGGCTGAGAGAAAACCATCTTCACTCAACGATCCCAGCTGCAGTTTGCTTAAATAAAAAAGCCATTTTCTTTTTACAGTCCTGAAGAACAGAAGAACTTCTGCTTCTGTGGGCATTAATGCTGAGAACTGGACACACCAGCAGTGCTGGGCTTGGAGTCCCCACCCCATAAGAGAAGCAGCATCTCCTGGGATTGCAGGTGGGATTGCAGGTAGGACGGCAGAGAAACATGCATTTGGAAAAGGATGCTGAGGCCCTTGAGAGGCCAGGCCCTGTGCATTGTGTGGCCTTTGCTTTGTATCTTCCTGCCTGTGGGCTGGCAGCCCTGTATATCCCAAGAATCCTACCTCTTATAGAGCTGTTTAAGAGACCAGCTCTGCTCTTGGCCTCAGTTTTCACCAGGTCATCCCTGGAGAGTTCCCATATATCCCTCTTTCCCAATGTGACCTCATGTTTGAGCAAACCAGCCTGGTGCCTCAGTTGTGACAGACTGGTCTCAGCAGTGGGTGAGGAAACGATGCTCTGAGGAAGTGAAAGTCCATACCCTGATGGGGGGGTTAGGTTTTCTTTTCTTACACCAAGAAGGTGAAAAACCCCTGTTTTGCATGGCAAGCCTCCTTTTGGTAAAGTTTGCCAGAGATTTGGGTATTCCCCCAAGCACAATCCTTCCTGAACAGAGTGCTACAGACAAGTTCTACACAGTCATCAGCGTAGATCCTTAAAAGCAAAGAAATCCATGTTTTTCTGCTTGTAGGATTTTTTCTGTCCCTTGCGGCTCTTGGTTTCACAGTAATGTTACATGGAGGAGGAGGTTTCCTGCCTCCAGAATTTCCCTTTGGGACCCCTATTAACAAGAAAAGTCTTGTAGTTGTGAAACCTGTTGACTGCCTCTCCTATGACATAAAACAGGCACCTTCAGTTCTCTGGGTATTCGGTAACAGGGTGAGTGCTTCTGAGATTTGAGATACTGTCAGCAAAAGCTTTTTTTCTATCTGAGCTTCATTTTTTTATAAGAGCTGTGCAAAAGCAACCTATGCATAAGAAGTAATCTCCCCTTGAACTTCCAGGGCTAATATTTAACAATTTAAAAAGTTAAAATAGCCCTTTGCTGTAAAACTACATCCCTGGTAGAGATAAACATTTCTCTGGCTGTGGTGCCCATCTCTGCAAATCTTTCCTTCTGCTGGTGGGGTGATGGACTGCCAAAGATTGATTCCACACTGGCTAGGGGTTTTCATAACATTAAACTCCTCTTTTCTGTGGTGGATTTGCACAGAGTCTTACTTTGATTTGTTTCAAACCAACCACGAGGTAAAATGGATGTGTAGCTAGCCATCAGCATTTGCTTCTGGATCGGAGCTGCAAGCAATTGCTGCATGAAGAATAAATGTTTATGGGTATGTCTAAAACCTTGGGCAGGTGGTGGTATGAAAACTTCTTGGATTGTAACTATGGCCACATCTGTAGTTCACGTGTTTCCTGATGCTGCTACCAGGTTAGAGATAAAGGGTTTCCATTTTAGGGCAGACCAACGTCATAAAGGAAAATACAGGAGAGTTCCATTGCTTACAGTAAAAGTGTTCCTTTCCCCGCTCTTTGTTCAATAAGCTTCTCGTGATAGACGAGAACAGTACAAAACTGATGTCTTTCCTGACAAACTGGATCTGTGTGCAGAGTGTCTGGGAATGCTGGGAGACAGGGTGTGCACATTGTTTTAGGGAAATCCAGAGGGAAGACCAGCCCAGTCCTTCCACACACCTCGGTGAGGCAGTGCCTGGCGAGCGCCTCTGGGCAGCGGCTGCAGTGCCTCTGACACTCCCAGGCATCTCACCATGTGCTGCTCCAGGATAAGCCTCCCCAAAATTGCCAAAGCCCCGATCTGCCTCATTGTTGTAACACAGTTTTGCCTCTTCATTGTCAATTCCAGCTCCTTGTTTGACTTGGCAAAGACAAGGATTTTCAGGTAAGGGACCTGTTTTTTCATGGCACATGCTGTCTGGTTTGGATGCTTGTTTGCTTTCTCTCTCTGTCTCTCTGTCTTTTTTACCCTGGAACCTGCACTTCTGATCTGAGTTAGGTGACCACTTTACTTTAGCAGAGCATGGTATTGGAAGATTCACAGTCAAAAACCTACTTCTCTTGGCTCACTATTTTCCAGGGCTTCCTTTTTAGCTGTCTAAAGCAGCTTTTGCTTCACTGATCCTACATGTTTTCATACTTTGGAACTACATAGTATTTGCTTTTCCCGTTGGCTCCCAGAAGGACCTTATTCAACTCTAATCCAGATTGCATTGGTGGACAGTGAATTTGGTGGGATGGCTTTGAATTTATGGCAAGTTCAGCAGCTGATTCCTAACACAAAATATGCTGCATACTGGTACATCAATGTCATGTAGACATGATATCTTGATATCTATTCTATATAAATGGTCAAGTAGATCCTGCAGGAATGTGTGTGGAGGGAATTGCAGTGAAATGTTTCCAGCATCACTGGCAGGGAGCACTGCTCCTTGCATGAGCCCTGCAGACACCTGAGCCTTTCCCAGTACAGGTATGCTCGTGGATGTGTTGGTGCTGTGTATAGGAAGCACCACTCCCCAGCCTCCCCACCAGTCTCACCTGGTCCCAGCTCTCCCAGTGAGCTCATCTGGCTTGGCTTGGTTGGGTTGTTTCTCAGCTGGATGTCTGGGCTGGTGTTGTGGGGGCAGGCAGGAGGAGTGAGGCTGGGAACATCTGCAGCTCTTCTGGAAGTGACTTGAGTTCAGCTCAGCTCTAGCAGCTTGAGACCACACTTTGAGGACAGCTGTTAGTTTGGAGAGGTTGGAATCTGCACAAGGGAGATGTGAGGGACGGGAAAGAACGAGGAGGTATAGAGAAGTGAGGTGAGTTGTCCTTGATCCCAGAGCCCATTAATGGCAGAGCTGGAACAAGTGGCTCTCCATGTTCAGCTGCTTGAAGCCATTTCCTTCTGCTGTAGTTTCAGAGAATGGAAATGCCTGTATTTATACAACTTAAGTAAAATACAAGGTATGAGCTGTGTGTGGTTGCTGTGCAGCAGTTCTATTTCTGTACCTTATATGTCATGTAGAATACACAAAGCAGCATTTTCATGGCTTTATCCTCTGTTTGTCCTTGGGCTTTGTAAAAGGGGAGGAAAATGACAGTAAATGTCATTGAGCTTCTGCAGTTGTTTGCTAGCTGGACTCTAGAGCCTGAAATTCACTGAGCTTCTTTGACCATTTATCTGGATTTAAAATGCTGGTCAGGAGAGCAGGGTCCTGTGTAAGCATGAGTGCCTGGCCATGTGGTCCTGACTGCAGGGAGCAAGGTTTGAGATGTGAAGAGCCCTCAGTTTTACATTTTAGTCTCTGGCACAGCATTTGAAATTAAAGTGTAATAGACTGGGGTGGAATCTGCCGTGCAAGACAGCACACAGGAAAAGTCTGGAGTTGGTTTCTCATACTATCCTGTTTCATTTCTTCTCTGTGCTTTAATTTCAAAGTTTTAAACATCATCTTAAAAATACAACAGAAATTTACCTAGGGATTTCAAATCTGCCTGAGCTACTTTACCAAATTTCTCTTTATTTAGAGTGTCCAAATAAAATCTTCCCTCCTATTGGGCAGTAAACAGTAACACAAGTTTAAACATGAAAAACTATGATAGAATGCACATGCTGCACACTTGGTTGAAACTGGCTAATGATTATGAGAGAGGGAGAGCTGATAGGCCATTTGCTACAACCTCTCTTTTTTAGCCTTGCAAAGGTTCATGTATTTATCTGATACGAAATGATTTTTAAAAGCCTCCTTAGCTGATAATTTCCTGAACACTTTCAGGGTGGTATGACATCCATCAAATTTCAGCAGCAACTGAGCTGCTATCTGCAGCCTGTTATCTGCAGAAGTGCTTTTTCTCCCATTTATCACTTCGGAAGCAATCCACAGCGTTCCCAAACAACTGCGTCATGCAAAGGCTGAACATGAGCGTGGAATCAGACTGCCACAACCATGCTGGTTTATCCTGAAAAGCTTTTCTGTACATTAAAGCTCAGCTGCAGATATTGTTCACCTTCCTTTTTCCTGTTCTACCCTCCAGCCATGTGCAGAGAAGAGGGAATGTTTAGGACAAAACCCCACCACTTCTGCCTTGATTTTTTTTTTTTTTTTTTTTTGCTGAGTTTCAGCCCAGTCTTGTTGCAGGTGGCTCTTCTGCTGTTGGCAGATGTGTCCTCCTATGATACCCCTGTACCTGCCTGTGCTTCTGAATCAGGCAACAGGGCAGCTGCAATATTAGAGGCAAGTGCTGAAATAATTTTAATAGCTTCACAGTGTCTGCCTTCAGACAGAAGTGCCTGGTGAGTGCTGTCTGATGCCCTTGCATTACCTGACTAAGGGGGAGGAGGAGAGAAAGAAGTGCCTGTGGCCCCAAAACTCAAGAGGTGATGTAGGGTAAAGGAGTGAGTTTAATTTCTTAGAGTTCCCTTCCTGAATTCTGGAAGATCTTTATGCTCTGTTGCTGAAGCACAGGGCTCTGCTGGCAGAGGAGAGAGGCAGATGGCTGCCTCCATGGTGTGTGCCACGTCCTGAGCCCAGGATCTCCAAACCAACCCTGGAGTGCTCTGGGGACACTGCCAGGGGGCCTGCCCAGTGCCTGGCAAAGCTGAGCTGTACTGGTTGGCTGTTAGTGCCAGTGTGAATGTTCCATGTGCCAAATGCTGAGGAGTGTGTGCCTCTGGGATTTGCTTAGTCTGGAGATAAGCAGTATTCAGGCTAGAATGGTATAGGAAGTTGAATAACATTTTGGCAAAGTTCAAAGTGAAATTGCTCTAAAGCACAGAGAGAGGCTCAGAGTCAAGAGCACTAGAAATGGGCTGAAGGGTGTTCAGTTTTCAGCATATGTGATGTATCTGCTTTTCCTTTAATTGCATCCAGGAAATTGAACGTTTTCCAACATGCCCCAGAGACACAACAAGTGGACAACCAAGAGCAACAGGGTTTAAACTATTCTGATAATGGGAACTCCATGAGCATTTTAAAGGTGACTTTGGGAGGACACATCACAAGACTCAAAGATGTGGTAGAGAAGACACCAGGATATAAAGGAAAGGAGGAGCAGAAGGAAACAATGAAACCAATTACCAGGGTTAAGGAAGGCAGGGAAAACATAGCTGTGAAACCACCACCCCAGCTGGAAGGAATCAAGAAGACAAAAATGAAAACAACCCCTATGGTGCAGGGAGACAAGGGGAAAACAACAGTGAGGCCAGTTCCACGGGTGGAAGAAGCCAAGGAAAAGACAACAGTGAAACCACTTCCCAGGGAGAAGGGAGGCAAGGAAAAGGCAACAGTGAAGCCATCCTCTGGGGTGAAGGGAATGCGTGAGAACAACACATCCAAAGACCAAGCAAAGCCCAAAGCACCTCCTACATCAATGGAAACTGTAAGACCTGCTCCTCAGGCTGCTGCAGTGGCACACAAGAGAAAACTGAGCGCTGCTAACTTCACATCTGAGCCGCGGTGGGATTTCGAGGATGAGTACCTGCTGGATAACTCATCCCCACCCTCGGTAGGTGGGATGGTGTGGATGGTCACCGAGAATGGTGCCTCCCCATTGACCTCCTTGCTGGCCCCTGGGTGATTTTGTGTTTCTGGCCCTGTCACACACAGGCACACAAGCACTGGCTCTCTGTCAGGTTCATCAGCTCTGCTCATCAGTCATTATTGTTTCCTTTTTTGTTTTTCAAGACCTGCTCTGAATCAGTGAGGGCCAGGGCTGCCAAGTCTGACTGGCTGCAGGATCTTTTCCTGCCCAACATCACACTCTTCATAGACAAGAGATACTTCAGTGACAGTGAATGGAACCGCCTGGAGCATTTTATACCCCCCTTTGGCTTCATGGACCTGAATTATTCACGTGAGTCCCTCAGGGCTTGTTAGGATGAGACTTTCAGACTCCTAACAGGAGCTTTATGCTGAGTAGCTGGATGTTTGCAGCATCTCCCCATCAAAGGCATCAGTCTAGGAGGATCTCATGGTGGAAACTCTGGTGGTTTCACTGTGTCCATCCTAAAGGCTTTTGATAACTCACCACTGTGTTTGCTTCACAGTGGTAAAGGAGGTCATATCCCTGCTGCCCCCAAATCCCCACCAGCAGCTGCTCCTGGCCAACCATGACAGCAGCGTGCCCACATGCATCAGCTGTGCTGTGGTGGGGAATGGAGGAATACTGAATAACTCTGGGATGGGCCAGGAGATTGACTCCCATGACTATGTCTTCAGGTAAGGCAGCCTTCCTTCTCAGAAGAGGCACAGCTAGCTTATTGTGGCTAGCCCCTAATTGTGGCTGGATCACTTCATCTCCTCTAGTGTTCCACTTATTCCCAAGTGCCGAAATGACAGATGGCAGGAGATAAAACATCCAAAAGCAATTGGAAAGTTACTAAATATCCAAAACCTGTGTTCACAAATGAGCCATAAAGAACCATCTCCACAGCAGGTGTTCTCCTGCCAATCAGAAAGGGCCTAGTCTTCCCTTCCTCCAGGCTAACACTGTCTTTTCCTATTACGAATGTGCATGTGAGAGGTTTCAGTGGTCCCCTAACTCTGCTCCTCTGTTTGATTTCCTTGGCCAGGGTAAGCGGGGCTGTAATCAAGGGTTACGAAAAAGATGTGGGAACAAAAACCTCCTTTTATGGATTCACAGCCTACTCCCTGGTTTCCTCTCTTCAGATCTTGGGACACAGAGGGTTCAGCAACATCCCACAGGATAAAGTAAGTGAGGTCCCTGCTGTGTGCGTGCACAGCTTTGACAGGATGCTGCTTGTCTGTGGCCTTCTGTTCTGCTTTTGCCATGAGGAGCAAAGGGGCTGAGGCAACCATTTAGCATTACAGAAAGGGTGATAAAGTATCGGAATGCTCTGCCTGGGGAGGTGGTGGATTCACCACCTCTGGATGTGTTTAAGACAAGACTGGATGTGGCACTCGGTGCCAGGGTTTAGTTGAGGTGTTAGGGTTGGGTTGGACTCGATGATCTTGGAGGTCTCTTCCAACACAGTGATTCTGTGATTACCCTCAGTGAGGGAACCTGCACTGCCTTGGCTCAGAGCGAGTGTTTGCAGTGGCAAGTTGTGTCAGTGCCACCCCAGCCTTGTGGCATGTAGAAGGAGCTGCACATCAGATGTTATCTCCATTCTGCTACTGTGGGCTGGTTGAGAGCTGCAGACTGAAGATGTGTGTCCAAGAAACTCAGTGAGCCAAGATGTCTGCTTGCATTTTTTCCAAAGTGCTGTTCACTAATGCTCACTTGTTTTCTTAGCATGTCAGATACATTCACTTCCTGGAGGAAGCAAGAGACTATGAGTGGCTGGAGGCTCTTCTGTTCAACAAGGACATCAGGAAAGGATTCTTGAACCTCAACGGGTAAAACAAACTATAGCCCCCTCTACCCCTCCAGTGAGGAGCTCTCTGTTGCGCTCTTTTCGTCTCCCAGTGCTCAGCCCTACAAAGAAGCAGGCCAGAGTAAAGCCTCCCTCCCCTGACAGACTTGCATGCAGAAATCTCTCATTTCCTCCACAGCTCTGAGCACTGCTGTAGTCAATACACCTCCTTTCCAGAGGTAGCTGATTTCAATGATGTGTGGGCAGAGCTTAGAGAAAGCTTTGTGGTTTTTGGGGATGAACACATGCTGCTGGCTGGTCTGGTGTGGCCAGCTCGTGGATGAAGGCCTGGTTTCACCAATTTTTGCCTATACAAACACATGCTTTTCATGTCTCCTTTTGTTGCCTCCTCCCTGATCTCTTCCTCTACAATGTACACAGGCTATGGAGGCTTTGTCATAATGTCAGAAATGTTACAGAATATCTTCACAGTGTTTGTGGTTCTTCTCTTACCACCAAGTGCCTCAGGGCTGATCCTTTTCAGCTGTGATGAGGTGTAGGAGCTTGTCCTGAGTCTCCCCATTCCTGTCCTTAGGCAGAAGCCCCGGCAGAAATTCGATAAAAACTTCACAATGGACAGCTACTTGGTGGTTCACCCTGATTTCCTCAGATACATGAAAAACAGGTGAGCTGCTGGTTGTGTGCTCTAACAGGTTTGTTTTTCCTGGCCTGAACCATCTCTCTCTGTCTCAGGCCTCTCCTCTTAGGTCCCTCCCTTGTAACCACAGTTCAGCCACACCAGCAGCCTGGGGATAAGTGTCAGCAGTGTGAGCTCAGCTGAAACTCTCTGTGGTGCTGCAGTGGGATGCTAGTGGTGGGTAAACATCCAGAATCCTTGGGCTGGAGAAACAACAGCCATCAGACAGTTTGGTTTTCTGCATCCGAAAGAGATCCAGGGCCAATTGCAACTTTAGGTGTAGGAAGAGTGTTGCTGAAGTGCCAGAATAGTTGATCTCTAGTTCAGGACCAGCCTTTTATGTTGCCCATTGCTTAGCACCTTGGAGGAAGGCTTTGTAACAGATCTTCTCTCCAGAGATTCCTTCTAGACTGGTTGTGCCCTCAAGCATGACAACAGGCTCTTCTTCAGCATCCCCTTTGCCTGGCCTGGCTGCTGCTCTTCTGTGCCTCTCCAACCCTTTCCACAAGCCTGCTGGTCACTGTCACCATGAGATCTGCCCATCATGGGCCACTCGTGACTGAGAGATGGGCACAACAGGAGCTCCTGTTCTTCCTGCTTTGGCTACCTTTACCCTTCAGTCTCCTTGAGAGCTGCTGCCTTCCCTGGGGCCAGATGGCCGGCACTCCCTGCCCACTCTGCCATCCCCCCTCTGACTTGGGTCCTTTCCAAGGCCAAGAGGACTCCATGCTATTTTTTCCCAGTGTTTATTCCTAGTCTCCTAACAACTCTTGGCATAACACAATGCAGGTTTTGTGACACTCCTCTGCACCTTCCCTATGTCTGGGTTCACTCGTAGATTTGGATGGGGAGCAGGATATACCAGGGAGCTTCAAAGCCACCTCTGCACTGCAAAGCAAAGGACAGATTTAAGAGTAGTGGGCTTTAACCTATGAGATCCTTTAATCTATCCCTTCTTTATCCCCACTGCCTCAAGACCTACCACTTCCACAAAGCTGGGGCAGAGCTGAGCTTAGGTTGCAGTGCAGGTGGTGGAGAATTCTGGGCATCTCTGAAATGCCTCACATGGCCCCAAGCTGCTGCAAGGAGGGAAGATGCCACATGGGCCACAGGGGGACAAGGTGTGCCCTACTTGAAACACCACAGCCAGCAACTTCTCAGTGCTTTCTTCTCTCCTGCTGCAGATTTTTAAAGTCTAAAAATTTGGAGAAGCACTACTGGAGGCTGTACAGACCCACAACGGGGGCCTTCCTGCTGCTGACTGCCCTCCACCTCTGTGACAGGGTAAGGGCACAGTGATTCTTACACCCAGAACTGTCTGGAAGTGGGAACAGGAGCAGGGGTGGCTGCTCTTTGCCTTGAGAGTATATGGGCTTGTGTCAGCTGTGGAGGAGCAACCTGAAGATGAGAAACAGCCCCAAAATAGCTCCCATAGAGGTGGTGAAGCCTGCTGTGACCTAGAGCACATGATCTCCTGGGGGGGCAGTGAGGGGACAGCAGGATCTCTGGAGGCAATGCTCACAGTCTGGTCCTTCTGGACCCCCACACAAGGTCACCAGAGAAGCCCCAGCTGGCATCTCTGTCCTGTGCCCACTGCCTGTCTGGGACCTGCTCCCACCATCCCTGGTACCCCTGCCCAGTGAGCCCTGCATCCTTCCCAGGTCAGTGCCTATGGCTACATCACCGAGGGCCATGAGAAGTACTCGGATCACTACTATGACAAGGACTGGAAACGTCTCATTTTCTACATTAACCATGACTTCAACCTGGAGAAGCAGGTGTGGAAAAGGCTTCATGATGAGAATATCATGAAGCTTTACCAGAGAACCTGACTGTGGCAAGGGCCATTGCCTGGGAAATCTCAACGCCTCACTGGGAACGGAAGAGGACCACCAGAGCCATGGTTAGGTCTGGACTGCCAGGCACATTTCATCCCCACAAAGACATTTCCCTCCTTCAGCACCTGTTATTTCACAACACTTCAACAAATGTGTGAATGCTGCAGACCCAAAGACCAACAACAAAATGCAGTGTGCCAACAAAGTGCCATCTGGCTGTGCTGCAGGACTCCTGCTGCTTGTTGCAGGCATGGGTATTAGGAGAGTAGAATCCAGGATGGATATGGTCTGGTGTCCTTTGTTTAATCCAGGTTTTCTCTCTTTGCAAGGAGATGCTCCTCAGGCTGGGGCCACTTCTCTTCTGGATGGATCCTCTCCATTAGCAATACTCATTTTGGAGCTGGGTATTGTCTAAACAAACTCCCTGAGGAGCTGGAAATGGATGGAGGTGGGCACACAGATCCTGTCTCAGATTGACTTAATTTCTCAGGGGGGCTGCTCTCACTCTGCTCCCTGCAGATAAAAAGGATGGACGGGACACTTCCAGGGGACTAATTTGAGAGAGAATGAGTTTCACTTCTGCTCCCCAGTGTGGCCTTGCTATGACATTTCCAGAGGAGCACTGCCATCAACTCAACGGCAGGTAGCTGCTCTCCATGGTGCAGCAGACCTTCTGGACCTGGTGCCTCTTGCCCCAGGGCTCCTCTGGCTGCAAAAAATGTGAATTTTTTGGCATGAACTTGAAGTGCCAAGTCCTTGTGCAGCTGGACTTGGTCATGCTTGGCTCCCAGCTGTGCCCAGAGCACTGTGTTTGTCCTATTGCCAGGAGAGGTGGGAGCTCTCCAAGTCCAGGAATGGATGCTGTCTGTCCTTGCTGCTGGCTGAAGTGCCTGTCCTCCATGGTGCTGAGAGGGGCCCGGCTGCAGCCAGCAAACCTGGAGTGTGTTGGCATCCTGGAAGGGGTTTTGTAAGCAAAATAAATGGCACTACTTTGGCCAAGCTGATCTTTCCTGCAGCCCTGTGGGTTGTGGTTATTTAGTGCACCCAGAACTGATGCTTTAAAGGCTAAAATGCAGCAGATGACAAAACCAGGAAAGGGCAGGACTGAGGGGTAATGAGATTACTTCCACTTGGAGAAGCCCTGCAGCTTGTGTGGACACAGCTGAGCATCTGCCACCTGCTCACCTTGCTGTTGCAGGACAGGGATCAGCACTGGCCAAACACCTCCCTCAGAAAGTGGGTGAACACAGGTGAGTTTGTCCTTGTCCCAGCAACTGCTCTCCAAAAGATGAGATGCTCATGGCAAATGCATGAAGGGCTGGATGTTTCCCCCATGACACTATGCAGGCAAAAAGCCACCTCCAGTGTCCCAGCAGGTCCAGTGCATCTCCCTGGGGTTAAGCAGCTGCACACTCACTGGACCTGCTTTGGTTGTGAGTGTTTTTCCATTTCTGCAGCATTTTTGTTGGGGGCAGCAGCGTCTCCAGGGACTCTCTGGGCTCCAAGGAAGGCATTTCAGCTGGGACTGTCAGCAGGGTTTGTCAAGCTTGATTTCCTTTGTCCCTTTTTCCTTGTGCTACAGAGAGGCTGGGCACTTTCTCATGTCTCACTGAGCTTGTTTGTGAAGGACAACCCCCCACACTGAGAATCTAAATGCAGAATTCAGCTTCTTTGGAGAGGGTGTAGCCTGTGCCTGGATGCTCTGCCCATACGAGCCCGCAGTGTCGGTGGGAGGAGGGAGTTGTCCCAAATGCACGGTGCCTCTGTTGGGAATGATGGAGCCCTGTGGGAACACCAGGCCCATAGGGAGCCACGGGCTTTGGAGCAGACCGGAAATCCTTCGTGAGCAGCAAACAGAGAAGCCTGAGTGAGGCTGGTCACAATCCAGAGCTGCCTGAGGAGAAACTCCTGCACCCAGGAGCTCTGGACCTGCTGGGTGTCTCAGCCACTCGTGGTGGCTGTGCACCCTGTCCCCAGGTGGCCCTGGTGGTGTCCCCTGTCCCCAGGCCCTGCAGGCTCTCCCTGATGGGCTGTGGGTGGGCAATGAGGCAGTTCTGTTCCTTGCCTGTCCCTCAGGCTGTACCACATTGCTGTGGGTTGCTTAGTGACCAGCTCCACCGGGTATTCTTCCTGCCTGAATAGGGCTTTTCTCTTCCCGAGAAGTTGGAAGAAGTTTCTCTTAGACCTTTCCCTTCCCCCTCCTCCTCTTTTGTTTCCCTATCCTTTGGGAAGCAGGAAGGGGCTGAGTCCCACTGAGCGAGGATTCCCCAGTGGGTGAGGAGGCTTCGGGGATGGGCTGGCAGCCCCCAGCCCACACTTTTCCCCAGTCCATGGCTTTCCAGAGTCAAGGGAAGGAAACTTCCCAGGAGGCTTTCCCCAGAGCCTGTTCCCTCCAGGCTTTTCTCTCAACGCAGCTCACAAGGTTTGATGTTATCAGGGGTAATCTTGGCTGGAGAAGGGCCTTTGCTGTGGTTCGGAGTTTCCCAGCGAGCTTAAAGCCACATCCTTCCTGATCCCAGGAAAGCGACTCTGACCTGATGGTCCCCTTCTCCTCCTTGCTTTGCTCCCATGCCCCTGTACCAAGGCATCCTGTCCCACTGTGGGCTGGCTGAGGTGTGGCACACACTGGGACACATCCCTGGAGCACAAGTCCATCTGTGCCTCACCAAAGCCACCTGATCTTGTGGCATCAGGTCCGGAGTGGCTACAGGAAGTTGAGCAGGGTTGGAGGTGCCATTTCCTGGTCAGCTTCCAGCCTGGCACAAACTAATGGAACAAAGCCTGTGGAGAGCAGCTACACCCTTGGCAAGAGCCAGGATTCAGGACTGGTCAAGCTCCCAGCAGGGAGAGTGTCCCAGGGTGAAAGCAGCACTGCCGGGCTGTGCCACAGTAGCCCCAGCCTGCTCAGTGCCCCTGGGCAGAGCCAGTGCCATGGTGCAGGGCCACCCCAAAATCCAGGTCTCTGTGGTTGGCACGACATCAAGATTGCCCCTATGCCACCAGATGGCAGCTCCTGTTCAGGGATCCGTCTTTTTGCCGGGTCTGGCACATCCCGGTGTGCCACCGTGTCCCGGTGCTGGGCACAGCCCTGCAGCTGCCTGTGATTTATGGCCCGGGGGCTCCCTGGGGTGTGTAGGGACACACAGGAGCAGAAGTTTGGTACCGTGCAGTCACAAGGTGTGTGCGAGGGTGTGGCCTCTGCTCCTGCAGCATGGCATGGAGCTGAAGGCAGCACAAGCAGAGGGACTGATGGTGGGATCAGGTCTGACATCCTGAGGGATGCTCAGACACAGCAAGTCCTCCTCCTCCACGGGCACAACACCCAGTGCCAGCGACCAGTGGATTCCCCACTGCCAGCCTGGAGCTCTGGGGGCTGCAGGATTTAAACAGAGATGTTTGATTTGGGGGATAAATACACCACTGTGCCTCAGCATGTACAGAAGTTGCTGTTTTGTCAGCCCTGCTTTTTTCAAAAAAAAGTACCATGAACTGTTATTGCAGCTGTGCCAGGCTCCTTCTAGGGTTCCCCAAGACTTAACAGCCTTTAAATATTCCCCACCAAATTGCAGAAACCAAAACCACGTGTCACCCAGCAGCTCTCATGATGTCACCTTCCTGGCAGGACTTCAAATTTATTGCTTCATTTCCACCTCTTCCCTCTTTCAGTGTGACTGCTCACCTGTAGAGCAGAAACAGAGACCATCCTGTCCTGCTATGTGTTCACACAGCTTCTTGACTGAGGAGGAAGCAGGAGGAAGCAGACCTGGACTTGCTGGGGCACAGGGATCCTGGGGACAAGCAAGTGGTGCAGAGCTCCTGGTCAGTGCAGCCCTGTTCTCTGGATCCTGTCTGGGTTTGGCCTTACCTGGAGCAGGGAAAAGATGGGCTCTGCACCATGTCCTGGGGTTTGAGGTGCTGGAGGGAGCCACTGTGTGTGCCACACATGGCTCCAAGGCAGCCTTGTGCCATGGTGACATGTTCATATCGTCACTCCTGCCTCTTTACTTCCCAGGCAAGGACCTGAAGCACAGAGCAGCCAGAGGTGGATAACAGCACCCAGCTTCCCAGCATGGAGGTGCTCCCTCTGGATGTGTTACTCTCAAGCTTCTGTGGCTGACTGGATGCTGTGGGAGTGTGGCAGAGCTATGTGCCTGCTCCAGGTCAGCACAAAAAGCTCTGTGCTGGGGACTTACCAGGTGCTGTTAATGTTCCTCAGTTGCTCAGAGGTTTGGGGCAGGCCTTGGGGGCAGAGGGTGGGAGGTTCCCCCTTCTTGCCTCCACTGTGTGGACCTTCTCCCTTTCTTGGGGATGTGGTAGCAGGTAAATCCAGTTGGACCAGAAAAACTATTGATAATAGGGGAGGGAGAACAAGATAAAGGAGCAGCCCATGGCTTTGTTGTGCAAAAAAGCACCAGCTGACCTGCCAGGAGCTCTCACCTCCAGGTGCTGGAGCAGGGCCCTGCAGGTAAACAGCTCCAGGGGCTGCAGCAGGGCTCGTCTGCCAGGCTGAGCAACAGGACCTTGGGTGCTGCAGGGCTTTCCCGGCTTGGCCTGGGCCAGTCCTTGGGGTGGTAAATTCTGGAAAGACACTTTCTGAGTCCTGGGGACATCCTAAGGCTGCCTCCATCCCTCCCATGGCAGCCATGCAGTGTCAGACGGGACCACACAGGTGGATGGGCAAGGGGCTGGGACACCCACCCACACTCCAACATGGTGTCCCCTCTCCCCAGCTTTGGGGACAGAGCCTGGCCTGACTCCAGGCACATGTGGCTTTGAGCAGACCTCAGGGACTGGTTGCCCTGCCAAGAGCAGGGCAGGATCAGCCCGCATCTGCTCTGCCTGGTCCAGAGCTGGCAAGAAGGGGGAAGGCAGCGGTTTGCATCATCACCCTAATTTCTCAGAGGTGTTTCCCAACTCTGCACCCCTCCAGGGCATAGCCCAGAGCCTCCTAGATTGCCTCATGCCAGTGGAGAGGGGATGGCCTTTGAACTGTGTGTTTGGTTTATCTGGGCCCTGGTCAGCGGTCCAAGGCCAAGGGCTCTGCCATGCGCAGGCACCTGCGATAAGGGCCGGGCTGGGCCAGCAGGGCCACGGGGAGAGAGCCAACAGGAGCCAGCCAAAGCCACATCCTGCCACTGCTCGTGAGGTCCTGACCTGCCACCTCAGCCTATGGCTTGTCCCAACAACCTTCCTGCTTTGGGGAAGAGCAGGAGGGAACTGTAGGGTGTGTTTCCCTGATGGGCCACATCCTGCCACACTGGCACAAAGATCACAGAGTCACAGAATCCATGTGGTTGGAAATGGCCCCTGAGATCCTTGATTCCAACCTTTGATTGAACACACCCTTGTCAACTAGACCATGGCACTGAGTGCCACATCCAGCCTTTTCTTAAACACCTTCAGGGACAGTGACTCCACTGCCTCCCTGGGCAGCCCATTCCAGTGCCTGACAACCCTTTCTGTGAAGAAATTCCTCCTAATGTCCAACCTAGACCTCCCCTGGAACAGGACTATGTCCTCTCATCCTATCGCTGGTTCCCAGGGAGAAGAGGCCAACCCCCAGCTGGCTACACCCTCCTGTCTGGGAGTTGTAGAGAGTTATAAGGCCTCCTCTTCTCCAGGCTAAACAACGCCAGCTCCCTCAGCCTCTCCTCATAGGATTTGTGTCCTATACCCTTCACCAGCTTCACTGCCCTTCTCTAAGCAGTTTTGCTGCACCCCCGAGCCCCTTTCCCCACCTGCAGCATGGGGGTGTGGGCAGAAGGGCAGAGCACAGCCCTGAGCATCTCTGGTCCCACAGCCACTGCCCTGCTGTCACCTCCATCCCCAGGCACCCTCCGTGTGGTCACTCCTCCTGACTTTGCTTGTGGTAACATGTACAAATCCAAGCAGAGAGTGTCCTTCAGCGGGTGCTTTGCCTGACCCCGTTTCCCTGGGCAGAGAGGAGCTGTGGCTGAGCTGCTCCCGCTGCCCTCCCTGCCCCGCCGGGCAGGGGCTGTGCCTCAGCCTCCCGGGACATCTGCTGATGAATTTTTCATGCTGCCATGGCCGTGCCTCTGCAGGCAGCCATATGGCCCCGCGTTCTCCAGCCACCCGCTCCGGCAGCCAGGCTCTGCATTTCAGGGACCTGCTCCATGAGCAGATCTCTGGCACTTTCTTAAATGTACCTCTGACCATGCTGAATGAATTTGGATATATAAATCCTCCAGGAGATTTTTGGAGATCTTGTTCTCCCACCTGCACAGTTCATCATGGCAAAGGCCATGAGATTTTCCTCCACCAACCTGTGGCTGGCAGCCAGCTGGTGCAAAATATGTTTATTCTCTCGTGCTCTCTAGCCATGGGGAGGGATTGGGTTCTGTTTCCAAGGAGTAATCACTGGAATAAAAACCCTGGGCTAAAAATGATACTTGCTGGTTTCCATTGTAATTTCTTTTATGTTCTTTTCCTAATCTTTATTTGGCAACTACCATCCTAAAAGGTTTTTCACACTTATTTAACTTCTAAATTAAGCACCACTTAATTTTGGGGCATAGTCCAAAATGCATTGTAGCACAAAACAAGTAGAGCAGATGAAGAACTGTGCATCTCATTTTCACCCCGCTGAAAATAAAACCAACAGTAGAAAACCATATATCATGGAAACAGAGAGATGTGAAGAAACCAGCTCCTCCAGCCCATGAAGCTGCCACTCCACCAGCATTTGCATGATTGGGCCATAAATGTTTCCAAATGGCAAATTCCTGACTTTGCCCAGGTCACTTCCTCTGGACCGTTGGTCATCCATCTGGAGCCAAGCCTGGCTATGTCCCTTGTGACTTACTCGAGCAGTTGGTAATAATTAGCTATGGTTAACGAAGGGCCAGAGTCAAGAGCACGTGAACCAAGGCACGGGATCACAGAGAGCGCATCTAGCGGGTCAGAGCGAGCAAGGCAGACCCTGATCATACCAGCCGGGGACAGCTCCAGGCTGGGGGACCTCTGAGCAGGACCCCAGACTCTTAACCACGCTCTGCTGGCTCTGAGTCTTCCAGAAAATGCCTGTACCCCTGAGGGCTGGGAGCAGCTTTTAGGGATAGAGGCAAAAAGCATCAAATCCCTCCATTGATGCACCCCCACTTCTCTGAGCTGCCTTTTGCTACTGGGGTACGTGTGACTCCCTCTTCCCTCCCATTCTTTCACAGCTTTAGCTCCAGCTGGGCTTTAAGCTCAATTTCATCCTTGTACGTCCAACTGGGCATGGTCTGCCCTGTCCTTCCAGCTTCTTGCCTGTTCTCTCCTTCCCTGAGACAACCCATGCCCAGCAAACCTTCCTGCCACAGCTCCCCTGCGAACAGCAGGGAGGGTTCCCTGCAAGTTAGCTTTAAAATCAGCCTGGCCACTATGCCTTTGTGGTGTCCCAGGTCCAGTGCCCACCCTCCCAGTGGGACAAGGCCAGCGGTGACAGCACTGCCAGCCTCAGGCACAGAGCTGCTCCTGTGTTCACACCACGGCCTGGGCACATTGTGGATGCCAATGCGGTGCCATCCCCACAGAGCCAACATTCCCAGAGGACCAGGGCTGGCAAGGGAGGGTCTGTAGTAATGGCAGCAAGTGGAGATTGAAACAAACTTCTGTCAAAATGTGTTTTGCTTTTATCTTCCTTTGAACCTGTCTGGGCAGGCCGGAAGGAAGCAGGGAGTGGTTGGATCTGAGGGGATAAAGGAGTGTTGGGGAAAATGCAGCCACAGTGAGTACACTGGCCTGAGGGTGCTCAGTGGGACTCAGGAACAGGGCCCAGGTTTTGGGGCTGAATAATGAAAGAGGGTATTTATGGAGGGGTGTGACAGCCTGGAACAACACGAGTGCTCAGGGAGCTGCGGGCACAGGGTCTGGATGGAGCAGGGCTCACCTTCGTGCTGCTCCCCGAGTCTGGTGACTTCCTAAAAATCCAACCCCCCAAAATCCTTACAGTTCAACTGAAAAGGCTTGTTTGCCTGCTGAGTCCCTTCCCCCGCTGAAACAAACATTTTGCTATGCATATCCTTTAGTTCACAGGCTGGTTCTTTCGGAGTTGAACTAAAATAACACCAAGATATTCTTTCAAAAAAGTAACTGGAGCACATCCTCTCCGAAAATACCAAAATAATTCATGCAAATTTTCCCCCAAACCCGTTTCTCCTTTCCTCCAACCCAAACTCTTTGTCGAGCTTGACACAAAGCCGCGAAAGGTTTTGTTCGCTGCAAATGCACGCGATCCATTCAGCCAAAACGTGGTCGGGGACCCGGGGGCAGCAACCCAACCTTGGTCCCCCCTACTCCTTAGTGGCAGCACCCCACCAGTGTCCCCCCTTCTCCCCTGTTCCCCCACATTTGCGCCCTCCTGGCGGGTTCACCGGGTGGCTGCGGGTACGTGGCACGGTGCTGCTATCGGGAACCCCAAGGTCCATCTCGACTTCAGAGCCTGCAGTTTGTGAAAAGCACAAAATACCCGGCAGGCGCCCGCGGACACGCTCGGGGGTGGCACCGTGGGGCCGCACGTGTTCGAGTCGGACAAGTTACAGAAAGGGGAACCCGGTTTATGAGCCGTGGGTGGGTGGCATGAAGAGGAGGTTAAAAAAAAAAGAAAATCGCAGTTCCCTTCTAGTCTGGGTAAATGTTTAATCCCCAGCTCGGAGAAAAAGCAGCTCAAAAGTGCTTTTTTTTCTCAGCAAGTCTGAACCAGTCAGCCTGGTGCCTCCTCCCTCCGGCTCACACCCTCCCTCCCACCGCTCCGGAGGAATATCCCAGCCTGCTCCGAAGTGCAGCTGGGCACGCGGGGCAGGACGGAGCCAGCCCACAGCGCTGTCCGCGCCCACTGGGCTGGGGGAGCAGAGGGGCCGGGAAGTTTGTGTGCCCGGGGCCGGCTGCCCCGCTCCCGCTCGCCTCCGCGGCTCCAGTGGTTGAATTGCCCAGGATGGGCTCCCCGCACTGGAAAAGGCTCTGCCTTTTGCTCCTGGCAGGTTTAACATCTTCCTTGCTCCTGTACAGTCACTACCACGCTACGGTGGAGGCGCCCAGCAGCCAGAGGATCATAGCCAGGTAAAGGGGGACGGGGATGGGAGAGAGGTGGGAGGCAGGGATTTGTAAATCCAGCACGAGGTACCGTGCACTGGGATGGGGAGGGACAATCGGGGTGCCAGTGTGGGCCCCTTAGGGCAGGTGATCCCAGCTCTGCCCCCGGCCTTTGGCTGGTTTGGAAAATGTGCTGGCACCAGGCTCTGCCCCCGTTCTGATGAGTCCCGGGCACCGGCTCCTGCCCACGGCCACCAGCCGAGACCAGAGCCGCCCAGAGCCGGACCCCGAGGCCACGGGGGGCGGTCTCCAGGGGTCCCCGCGTGGGTTCAGCCCATCACAGTGCAAAGAAACCATTGCTGAGTGCAGGGACGGCTGAGGGTGAGGATCAAACCCGCTTCAGCTGCCGGCCAGAGCCGCCGCGTGTTCCCGCCGGGCTGGCGCGGATCGGAGCTGGCTAATTGTCCTGGGGAGGTTTAGCCCTCGTGGAGCTGCACCGACCCCCGCTTTGCAGAGGCAGGGCACGGCTGCCCCAGTCTCGGATCCCCCGGGCTGCCCTCCTGGGTCCCCCGGGCTGTCCCCTCCGCTCGCGGACCCGGGGCTGCAGCGTTTTCCAAACTCCAGCAATTTGCAACTCCCCCTTCGTCTGCCTTCCCTGCATCTTCCAAACCTCCCGAAGCCCCTTCCTGAGCCTCCCCCTGCCCAGCAGGAGGAGGTGCTGGGGAGCCCCGCGGAGTGCGGATGAGCGGGCGGGGCAAGGAGCCCGCACAGCGCTGGGTCTGCGGGACCAGCTGCCCTGTTCCCTGCGAGCATCAGGTGATGGGAGAGCGCTGTGGGTGTTCCTCACCTCCTTCTGGGTGCTTTTGGGCGCCGTCGGTGTGACAGAGCCCAGCTGCATGGGCGCTGCCCGGGAGTGGGGGATGCTGTGGGGACCGGAGCCCGTCCTAGGCAGGGTGAGATTTGCAGCGGGACTTGCTGGGGATGCACCCGGCTGAGCTGCCCTGGGGTTCAGACCTTCTCTCTTCCCCAACTGGGAGCTCTCTTTGCCCGATCCCATCGTGCCCAAGGCAGGGGTCCCCTCTCCTGCCGGGCTGGTGGATCAGGAGTGTCTCCAGCCCGGGCTGGCTGTGCGCTCTTCCCACCCTCGCTGTGCCGGGTGCGCAGCGGTGCCAGCGGCAGCGTTACCCGGAACTGCTCGGGGCTGTCACGGCTGGGCTGTGGAGCAGCTCCCCACAAAAAGCTAGATGTCCACGACAGGGGAAACTGGGGCCCATGAGGGCAGCAGAACCACACTGGAGCTGGGAATGGAAACCAGCTGCACCCTGACATAAGGTCTGTGGCCCAGCCAAGAGCAGGGTGTGGAGGAATCCCATGGGATGGAAGCAGGGAGCAGGTTCCCCCCACCACATGTCAGGCTAACTCTGCCTGGACCTGTCGCAGCCCCGGGTCACCTTCCTTGGAAAGGCAGCCCAGGCTCCAGCCTCTTGACCGATGGGACCAAGGGTCAGCTTGTCCAGCCCTGGAGAGGGGCCCAGGGTGAGGTAACACAGAGCTGACCTGTGCTCCAAAGCTCTCCTGGACTCTCCTCTTGGCTTTAGCTCAACCCCTAAAGCTAAACCCAAAGCTGGCTGTCTCTTGGCTTCGATTCCCTGTGTTTACAAACATGGCACCCCATGAGTGCTGCTGGTCAGGAGCTGTGTCCCTGGAGGAATTGGTGCTGCCCTGCAGCTGGATGCAGGGCTGACTCCGGGGCTGGAACTGGGCTGGTCATTTCACATGGCTGAGGTGCCGTCGCAGAGCACTCATTTCCTGCTCTGCCAGTGGGGACAGGAGGGTCAGGATCCTCACCTGTGGGTGCAGGTGACTCAGGTTCAGCAGGAGATTTGTGTGAGCAGTGTCTCCATGCAGAGGTACAGGGGGACAAGGGGGATCCCCTGATGGATGGTGGCTGCTGCCAGCACCAGGTCACCCCAGGACACGATGTGGATGTCCCCCTCCAGCTCTGCACAAAGCTGGTGGTCCTATGGAAGTGGGCAAATGCTCTGTTCCCTGCAGAGCTGGGATGGATGGAGCCAAATCCCCTGGGGTTCAGCTGGGTGCAGTCTTGTCCCATTCCTGCCTGTCCATCTCTCCCAAACCCCGCTGGTGAGCTGCTGGCTGCACTCGTGGCTTTATTATTAGGGCAGATGGGATGAGCACGGAGCTCTGCCCAGCCTCACTGTGCCACTCTGGCTCTGCACCAGGGAAAGATGCTTCTGGAGCTCAGCCCTTCATGGTGAGATGGAGCAAGAGCGGGTTCTTGTTGCTGTTTTGGCTCCCTCAGATGTCTCTGTGGGGCCCTGGGAGTATTTGCAGAAGATAAGGCCAGAGTGTGTGCTCACAACACTCATACACAGCGTTATCTTCCGGAAACGAGGGATGGCCTTGGACCAGAAACGTCATATTTGTGAATGTGACAATGGTGAGGGAGTGCACCCAGGCTTGGCTGGCTCTGCTGCCACAGCCAGTGCCCAGGCAGCCTCAGCCACTCCTTCCCACAGCCCCATTGTGCATCGCTCAGTCCTGGGCAGGGTTGTCATCTTCTGAGTCAACCAAGCAGCACGAGGTGCTTCACCCCATCCTGACGTCAAAGCACTTGGCTCCCCGTCGCAGCGCCGAGCTGCTGTCTGGTGGGGGGCTGGCTGCACCACACCCTTCCTGGCAGGATTTGGGCAGCAGCAGTGCTGGGGAGCTGGCTCCAGCACCCACAGCTGGCAAGAAAGTGCTGGGAGGTGCTGGCACTGATTTATCAATGGAAGAAACGATGAGCAGGTACCACCCACTGTGTCTGGCCATGGGTGGAGGTGGGGCCCAGCTCCCATGGAAGGTCAGCAGGAGCCAACCTGCCTGGCTGCCTGTGCCCACCTCCCTCCATCCTGGGCACAGCCAGGCTGAGCCCCCTGGGGCTCCCACAGCATACCTGGCAGCTCAGAAAGCAGTGCAGCACCCTCACACTGCCAGTGCCCAGGATTTTGCCTTGTGCTGCAGCCAGTGGGATGAGCCAGGGAAGGGAAAAAGCAAAAGCGGGAGAGCTTGGAGAGCTGGGGAGGGCCTGGGTGGGCAGAGATGCACAGCTGGGGCTTGTGAACCTGATGGGAAGGGCTGGAGAGGCAGTGGGGCTGGGAGAGGCTGCTTGCATGCAGCTCAAGCCTGGGCATGGTGGGTGAGGGTAACGGCCTCGGGGTTTGGTGTGGGGCTGCAGCTCTGTGGCCAGAAAATGGGTGGGTGGCCAACCCAGGGGTTTTGCACGCAGGGACTTCAGTGTTTTGCAGGAGCCAGCTCTGGGGTTGCAGCAGGGAGGTTTCCCCAGTCCCTGGTCCGTGGGTTGAAGGGTGGAGGTGTTGGTAAGCTCTGCTCTTGAGGCACATGGGTTGGGGATCCCCTGCACTGTAAGGTGGAGGCAGCAAGTGTGGCTGGGCAGCTCCCTGGAGCTCCCTGCACCCCAGGGCAGTTCACCAGGGCTGAGCCCACTCAGCATCCGGAGCTCCTGGCTGTGGGATACTTGTGTGGGAGAGCTTTGCTCTGCAGGATGTGCTGAGTACCTGGGCTGAAAGAGCAGCTTCCAGTGTAACCAGCAGGTCTGGTACAGCCTCTGATGGCCTTGCCCTTGCTGTGAGCAGACCCTGCACTGCCCCCTGTGAGCCAAGGGAATAGACAAATTTGCTCAGGCTGGGATTACCTGGATGCTGTCAGGGATAGACAGGCCCTGCAGAAAGCACAGCTCTGCACCTCTCTGGGATGGCTCAGTACTGTCTTGGTGGACCCTCTTGAGGATTTTCCCTCCCTCCTCTCTCTGCCTGCTCAGGTGATCCCAGTGTGAGCCGCAGGGGTGGGCTGGTGGCCATGCTGTGCTGACCCCTGGGCTGCAGTGCTGTGTTTGGAGTGGTGGGGGCTTTGCAGGGCTCTGCTCCTGCTGGGAACCTGACTGCCCATGGGACACCAAGGCAAGACACACAGGCTTGATTTAAAAGGTGCCCTGCTCCGCTGTTGGGGCTCAGCCTGCTGCACCCTCAGCATCCCCTGCCCAGAGCTGGCGGTGCTGGGATGGGCACTGGTGCAAGGAAGGTGCTGAGACTAAAACCTGCTTGGCACTGCCTTTCCTTCCACACCTCGGGAAACCCTCCAGGCCCCAGTTCCAGACCCCAGGCAGGGCACTGGGCTGTCCCCCCATGCCACACCATGTCCCCAGAGCGGCACAGAGCAGGGTTTGGGTGGCAGACAGGTTTGGATCCGCTCCAGGGCAGGGCTGTGGGTGCTGCTGGTGCTGACAGGGGCCGTGGCAGGGACAGAAACCCAACGCCTGCTGTGCCCCTGTGCCAGGCAGCGTCGTGCCAGCGGGGGCCGGGGAGGGTGAAGCTCCGCTCCCCACCTGCCTCTACCTGTCCCCAGGCTCCCAGGCAGCGATCCTGTAACAAGGAGCCCTTGTCTCCTCCACAATACCCCCCTTCTGGCCGCAGCACCTGCCGCCTGCGCTGGCGGCGGGGCCGGGGGCTCTGAAGGGCCTTTCTGTGTGGGGATGAATGGGAGCCTGTTCCCCTCCGGTGGGCTCCCACCTCCTGCTTGCCTGCCCACCCCCAGTGCTCCCCCAGGGGCTGGGGCGGCTCAGCTTGGCCCCGTGGGGCTCAGGGCACCCCAAGTTGCTCAGGGTGGGCAGCCTCTGCTACTAATGAAGGATCAGGGCATGTCCCAGCCGCCCCCATGGCAGAGGGGGTCCCAGGCACCCCAAGAGCCTCCAGACCCCAGTTGCTGATTGCTTCTCCAGTATAACAACTAAATGTGTCCTGCTGACCTGTCCAGTTTATTCCTGGTCCACTTTGTTCTCAGGGATAGTGGGAAGAGCCAGGGAAGTCTCAGCAGGGTTCCCCCAAGGCTGCAGGCTGGGCTGGGTGTGTTTTTTGGTATATGGGAGTCCTGGAGGTGGGACCCACCAGGAGATGGTGGCTGCACAAACCCTGTATTTTGCAAAGCCTCATCTCTTCACTTGCACATGTGGGGGGTGGTGGGCACAGGGAGCAGTGAAGGGGAGATAAGTGGAGGGGTCATGGTCCTGCCCTGCGGCTCTCACAGGTGGGGGGATGTCGGGGTGCTCAGTGTCACCTCCTCAGCTGAGCCCTCACTTGTCTTCTCCCAGCTTGCTGCAGCCAGAGCCGCTGGTCCTGGCTCCTTCAGGGACACCACACAGAGCTGGCAGCCACAGGTGGGCTCTTGGAGGCAGCTTGGACAGGTAAGGAGGGAAGATGCTCAGCCATCCTGAGCTGGGAGCCCCCTGCCCACTGTGGGGTTCCCCAGTACCCAAGCAATGGATTTTTAATGCTGTCATGTTTCCCCCATCTCAGTGGGAATTCCTTCAAGCCCTCTGCCGAGCTGGAAGAGCCAGAGCCCAGCAGAAAGCAGGTAATCATTATTAGCACAGCACAGGAATGTCCATGGTGTCCCTCCGTGCTGGGTTTTGTTGGTTGAAGGGCTGTGTGGGGAGGCTGAGGAGGAGCAGCATCCTCTGGAGGGGGTTTACAGAGGAGCAACCTTGTCCATCCACACAAGTGATTGTCCCCAGCCATCCCTGCTGCCATTCCCCAGGGTGGAGGCCAAAGGCAGCATCACCCCCTCCCTCCAAGCCTGGGCCAGCAGTCCAGGCTGGAGACTCACGGGGATGGGCTCAGGCCCTGAGGGGGCTGTTATTGCTCTGTTCTCATAGAGCAGAGCCCTTTAAAGGCGTGCCCACACCTGAAGGTGCTGAATCTTTCACACCCTCAGGTGACTCTGTAAGCCCTGGTTCTCCCAGCCCCACTGAGCTGGGTGCCAAAGGCTGTTTTGCAGCACAGAGCCAAGGCATGAGGCAGTGCCCTGCCTGGGTGACCCAGCAGAACCTGTGATGGACAAGGAGCATTTCTGTCCCTGGGTTTGTTCTCACCTTGGTGCCTGCTGAGGGGCGGAGGTGTCACAGGGAATGCAGACCCAGGCTGGAGATTGAGCAGGGATCCTCCCTCCTCCCTCCCAGCCCAGCCCCTGCCTCCACTCAGTGATGGCCAGAGCAAAAGCAGACCCCAAGTTTCGGGAGATCTTCCGCTTCAACACCCCCGTGCTGATGTGGGACCAGCACTTCACCCTGGAGACCTGGAACAGGCTGAAGGCACGACACGTCCCCTACGGCTGGCAAGGCTTGTCCCTCGCAGGTACAGACCCAGCTGGGATGTGGGGCACCTTGAGGGGGCTGGGGAGCCCAGCAGAAGGGACTGGAGATGCGGGACAGGCAGAGGAACCCTGCAGAGGAGCCAGGCACGTTGATCGCTTCCCACCCCACCTCCCAGGGCACACAGTGGAGGGTGCAGCTTTGCAAACGCTGCTTGCTGCATCTTGTGACATTTTCCTTGAATAAAAGCTCCAGTGTGTCCATGATTATTAACTGGGGCCACAGGAGCTCAGACAACCAACTCCATTGTTGGGCATGGAGATTGTTTTCCTTCCCACCCCAAACCCACTCTCTTTTCTCCCTGGCAGCCACCAGCTTCAATCCCTGGGCTGGGAAGTGCTGGGAATGGCGAGCAGGAGAGAACGAGTGGCAGTTGCAAAGAGACATTGTCAGGAGGGGACGTGGCCAGCACAGGCAGCAGCATGGGAAGGGCTGGGGCTGGAGAAATCCGGATGCACCCCTGTGCCTTGCACAGCCTTGGGTGGCTGCTGTTTGTAGCAGGGTTAGGAACATGGCGAGATCCAAGGAGGTGACACCAAGCTGGGAAAGGAGGCACTGCCTGGTACCCCCATATCCCACCTGCCCACTTCTCTCCTGCACGGGGCTGGTGTGAGTTCTCTTGTGCTCTGCTCCTGGCTGTGCTGTGCCAGCTCTGTGCGTGCTGTTGCATGTGCTCACATGGGTTGGCACACACCTTTGCCCTGCTGACTGGCCACATCCTGCTCCATTCCAGTGGTGGGCAGCACCCTCCAGCTCCTCAACACTTCGGCCAACCGGCACCTCTTCGACAGGGCTGCCTTCTCCGGGGGCTGTGTCCGCTGTGCCGTGGTGGGCAACGGCGGCATCCTCAACGGCTCGCGGCAGGGCAGGGCCATCGACAGCCACGACCTGGTCTTCAGGTGAGGATGAATCCCAGGCAGGATGGGGCCATGGGTGCTGGGAGATGCCAGCTCTGGACACGTGTTCTCCGCTTTTCCTGCAGACTCAACGGTGCCGTGATCAAAGGCTTCGAGGAGGATGTCGGCACCAAGGTCTCCTTCTATGGCTTCACAGTGAACACCATGAAGAACTCCCTCATCTCCTACGAGGAGTACGGCTTCACCCAGATCCCCCAGGGCAAGGTGAGACCCTAAGGGCTTGTTGGGGAGTCGATCCAAATTGTCCCTTCAGGCTGGGCTTGATTCTGAGGCCTTCTCCCCATCTCGAGAGCCCTCAGTCCTCGCCTGCAAGCGCGGGCAGCGTCCTTAACCACAGCTGTGTCCCTGCTGCAGGACCTGAAGTACATCTTCATCCCCTCGGATGTCCGTGACTACGTCATGCTGAAATCGGCCATCCAGGGCAGCCCAGTGTCCGAGGGCTCAGACAAGGGAGACGAGTGAGTAGCTCCCCAAGATGCCCCAGCACCCCTGGTGATGCAGGCATGACTTGCCTGTCTGTCTCCCCATGTCTGTCCCTACTGGGATAAATCCCAAGGAGTTCCAGGACTCCCATGACAAAGTTCTGCCCTTCTCCTTGCCTTGCTGCAGGCCACAGAAGTATTTCGGACCAGAGGCATCTGCAGAGAAGTTCAAGCTGCTGCATCCTGATTTCTTGCAGTACCTGACAGCAAGGTGAGGGTGGAGCACTGTGGCTGCTGTTTGGCTCTGCTCCGGGCTGGGCTCAGACCGTCTCCTTCCTCTGCTCATTCCAGTACAGACCAGTAGCTGCCCAGCATCAAAGTGCAGTCCCAGTCTCCCCCAGACACTGGAACCACCCCTGCCCTGCTGTCTGCACACAAGGCAGAGGTGTCTTTCCTCTGCCATTCCTGCTCTCTGCAGCACAGCTCACATCTCCTCCTACGCCTTCCTGTGCTCACCTTGCTCCCATTCCCCAAAACAAATTACATTTTGTCTTAGTCTAGCAGGAGCAGAGGTGGGGGCCAACGAGATGGTCTTTTCCTGCCTTTCATGAAAGCAGGTGCCCAGGTTGGGTTGGCTGCAAACAGCAGAGAAGTGCCTTTTACCAACTTCTAAGCAAATGAGCTCAGTCTTAGAGGAGCCGTCAGAGAACCCACCTGAGCCCTGTGTTTCACTCAGTGCTCCTGCCTCACTGGGCACCAGCGTCACTGGAGAGGGCTGGGGGGGTGTGGGTCTGGGGGCTGCAGGGCTGCGCCAGCCCTGAGCCCCCACATCTGCCATGTCCCCATCAGGTTCCTGCGCTCAGAGCTCCTGAACACCCAGTACGGCTCCCTCTACATGCCCAGCACCGGAGCCCTCATGCTCCTCACCGCGCTCCACACCTGTGACCAGGTGAGGGGCCACAGGGCCACTGTCCCCCAGGAATCCCCCCTTTGGCTGCTGTGGGGCTCCAGTGTATCCTGGTGGCTGCCCTACATATCCTGCCCCTGCAGGGAGTGGTGGTGGTGGTGATGGACAACCCGAGGTGAAGCCTTGACCCTGTCCTTTGTCTGCCCCACCTCCCTCCCCACAGGTCAGTGCCTACGGGTTCATCACGGCCAACTACGAGCAGTTCTCAGACCACTACTACGAGGTGGAGAAGAAACCCCTGGTGTTTTATGCCAACCACGACATGATGCTGGAGGCAGCACTGTGGAGGAGCCTGCACCGCGCAGGGATCATCACCCTCTACCAGCGCTGAGGCCGGGAGGTCGCCCACAGGGGCAAGTCCATGGACTCTTGTGGCTCTTCTCCTTTTTCCTGAGGGTCACCTTCTCCCTCCTGAGGGCTCTTCCCAGCTGGCCAGCCAGCCCACAAAGCAGACTTGCTGCACCACAGCCAGCAGTGGAGTGAGGATAACGGGGAAGCTGGAGCTGGTAGAGGAATGTTGCATTTCCTCAGAGATCAGTGTGATTGAACGTGGCCTTTGAGGCTGCCAGAAGCACCACAAACGTGGCTGTGCCCTGCCAGGCCCATGAACGTGGCTGTGGGGCAGCAGTGGCCCCCGTGGAGCACAGGAGGGGCAGATCGATGCTGGAAAAAGATACTGGAAAATGCCCCTCACCTTAAATGCTCATCAGCACGGTGGCAGGCAGGATAAATCCTTGCATTGGAGACCAGGTGACAGGAGGTGGCATGTCTGGAGAACTGCCTCCCAGCCTGCAGAAAGTCCCAGCTCCAGCCAGCTGTGTGTGGAGGTGTGCCACGTTCAGTGGCACAGACAGTAGGACACAGCGGGCCCTGTCACTGTCCCCGTCTCGAGGACTGGTGTTTTGTGACAAGGAAGGGACTCAAAAGTCATCAGCTACAAGGAGGGTCACAGCAGCTCAGCCAGGACACCAGGAAGGTGTCCAGGCTCTGAGCAGCCCAGAGGTGACAGTGGCCTCAGCCACATTGTGGCACTGGGTTTGTTGGGCTTTTCTTGCACAGGGACTCTGTGGTGCCCTCTGAGAGGCAGTCCAACACCAGCTGGGTCAAAGTGATGGGCACTCTTCCCTCCCCAAACCCAAGGGAGGGGAAGGTCCTGAACCCTTCAGCTGTCCCTCGTACACCAGCACTGCTCAGGGAGACCCCCCCTGGGGCGGCTTCTCCAGCTGGTAGGGCTGCAGGGTGGAAAGCAGTGCAATCCAAGACACTTTCCCACTTTGTGCAATTACATAAATGTTGAATGATTGTTTTCTTTAATGCCCGTTTTTGTTGTTTTGATGAACTGGGTGGGGCGAGTACCTCCCCCCCCCTTTACCTCCCACAGCAGAGGAGCAGTAATATGGAGCAGAGACTTCAAACTGGGGAAGAGCTCAAGAGGCTGATGGAAACAAGTTGAAACCGTGGAGACTCAGACTGGGAGACCTGCTAGCTCTGAGCACAGCCCTTTTCCACTTGGAATGCTGTTTGCTGTACAAGGTTGCTGTACAGAGATGGCAAAAGATACCCTGGCCCTGAGCCAGGGAACCTCCAAACCCCCTGAAGCTCCCAGCAGGCTGCTCCCAGCTGGTTCACAGACGCAGGTTAGGCTCCAAGCCTGTTCCAGATGTAATCTCTAGCTTGGGGCCCAGCTTGTGTTCCCACGTCTCAAGTTAACCTTTGTTCCCATCAGAGCCACCTTACACTGGTACCATGGCAGCCTGTCAGGCCTGTTCTGTGTTTCCAAACACTCAGCAAAACCTTTTGTGACACGAGTGAGCCTGATCCTCACATCCCCTGGCCAAGACACTCTGAAACCTCCTCAAACCAGCTCTGGCCAAGCCTCAGGTGACATCAGCAGCACTGTGACACTCCGGGCAGGATGAGCAGCAGGATGGTGCTGTCATGGTGCTGCAATCCTGCCTGGAATCATCCAGCTCACAGGCACCACATCAGGAACTAAACATTGGGAACTACATGGTGCCTCTTTCCCTCTCAAAAAAAGGGACATTCCCAGCCAAGGGTGGAGCCTGGTGCTGGAATTAACTCCGTTTCAAGGACTCGCTCATGGCTGTACCCCCAAGCACACCCCAAGAACCATCTGGCACCAGTCCTTAGCCACAAGTTAGTTTTGTCACACTGTTGCCACGAATTACTTCTGGGACAGAAATCTGCAGACACTGAAGTCTTTATGTTATCAGGTTTGCTATGAAGGGTAAGCTCAGAACTGCCGTTTCAGGAAGGGTTTAAATCCAAAATCCTTCCTACCTGCACAAAACCATTTCTGTCCAAGAAGGATCAGAATCCTTACAGCTGGAAAACACCTTTATTGGAAAACACCTTTAAGAGCATGGACTCCAACCTTTACAACAATAACCTAATAAAACCCAAGTTCAACTCGTAAGATTTTCCACAACTTATTTTATTTTGTAACATAAGAAAGCAGGGAACCACCTTTTCTTCCAGCCACCTGTAGATCAGGTCCTGGTGGGAAAAAAAAAAAAGACTGTGTCAGAGCACCTGGGAAGTTCATGATTTGCACTATTTAACCTGGAGTACAGGTCTCAGGAGACAAAACCTCGCTCCCCCCCAAGCCAATAGCATTAGTACCCAAATCCTTTTTGGTTTTAGTGGTCACTTACCCATGGTGTGGCTGCAGGAACCACTGAGCAGTGAGGAGGAGCCTGTGGCTACACACAGGTGGCCATTTCACATGACGCATCAGTAGTCATTTGTGACACTCAGTCCAGAACAATCTTCCTTCTAGAGCTAGGAGAAACCACAAACCAAGGCTGTAACTGTTTTCCTAAAAAAGTCCATTCTGAAACAATTCCTGCCTTTCTGGTCTCAAAGCACAGTGTAGCTTTCACTTCTCCCATTTAACATCAGGCTACCTCTCCACTTTCTCTTCCCTGTAACACCTTGGAAGCCAAAAGCTCCAGGTGCTTGTCCCAGTGCCTGATTCTGCCTGGGAGACAGCTGTGCTGTCAGAGCACAATGTGCCTGATTTGTGGTGCCATTCCCTCCCCTTTCACAAACCAACCTTGACTCCTGACGACGCTCCCTGTCACCAGCTCTGCCGGGCGGCCTGTCAGAAGCTGTTATTGACCTTCTGCAAACAAAGCCAAATTCTGCTCAATAAAGCGTAAAATCATTTAGCAGAAAGCAGCTGTCAGCTGCCCAAGACAAAGTGCTGTTCCAGCCTGTGTGTTCAGTGACTGTACATCAAGCAAGATAAAAAATGCATTTCTTATCTGCCCTTCAACCTGTCACTGTTTGCATAAGGAACTTGAAAGCTCTTTACAGCTCTAAACTGTGCTATGACAACAGCAGCTCCGCTCGGCTCTGCAGCTGTGTCTGGGCTGGGGGAAGCTGCCTGGTTCTGCACTTGGCTGCTGTCACACAGCACAGAGTGGCAGGACAGGGGACAGATTGCTGTCACAATGGTGCCACTCACACCTGTGGACTCTTCACAAGAGGCAGGGGACACACCAAGGGAAGTACCTGAGCCTCAGTGGACATTTTCCTCCTCAAGCTGAGTGTCAGACAGGGATAACAGCACATCACAGGCTCAGGGTCTGTCCTACCCCTGGCTACACAAACCCCTCATGTTCCCCAAAACCACACACAAGGCAGACACGCCGCTGTTCTCCCTGGGATTTTTCCTGGTAAACCTTCAGAGATTAGGCTCAGCAGGTGACTCAATGTGCCTACAGGCCTGGCATGTAATTAACTAATAAAAAACAAACAACGCACAATACTGAAGAATTCAATTCTCTTACCAGCCTGAAGCTCAGTGTAGCAGCTGCCCTCTGGCCAAAGCTGTCTTTGGGCAACAGGGTTCTGCAGGACCATTTCCTCCTAAATACAAGTTGCAATGAACACTGTTACTATAAGTACTTTAAATAAAGTTTGCCCTTCTCTCCTCACCTCTCCTGAAAAAAAACAACCCAGCACTGGATCACAGAGCAAGAATTAGACAAAAGTTCTCCATTCACAGACAGGGAATTTTTTTCTCACAAACTCAGCAGAGCAGAAACCTGTCCCTCAAGACACAGAGGAGCATGTTTGCCAGGGGGCTGTCTAACTCACAGACAAGCAGCTTTGGGAGGTGGATGCTATTTAAATCCTTGCTTAGGAAAAAAAACCCACCAGCTCTGAGACTTTGGTGGTTTGGACCCTTTTAAGCTGTTTCAACCTGACATTCTCCTCATCATCTTCCAAAAACCTCTCAATCTGACTCGTTCTCTGCACACAATAATCCATCCATGGTGTAATCTGTCTAAGGGTTTATCCTGAAAAACGCAATTATCAGATCTAGGACAGCCACATTCCCTCAGGTGAAAGATTCCTCAGGGTGTGTCCTTCACTGGATGACCCTTTGGAGCAGGTAAGCTGCACCTCCCCACCCCCAGCAACCTGACGCAAATTTGAAACTGTCCCAGAGCACTGCCAGGTAGGCAAACAGAGCAATTATTCTGTCACTAGCTCTGTTTCTGTGACAGATACAGTTATGAGATGAGCTGTGTCAAGTGTCTCCATAACGGGCTGTCATTCAATCCCTCCTGCCTCTAATCCTTCTGCTCTGGCTCATCTCTGACCATGCTGACAAGCAGGTGCTCTGTTGGGCACCAACATCAGTAAAATTCCCATTCAATCCATGCTGCTTTTCAGCCTGTGCTCCGTGGCAGCAAAGGGCAACACACTCGGGTGGCAGCTGTGACAAAGCCATAGCCTCGATTGGCTTAATTACATTCATCAAGCCGTTGGGCTTTTATATCCCCTCCCAGGAGCCCCGAGGATGCAGGAGGGTATAATTTGAGACAGCAGAGTCAGTCTTTCTTCCATAACCCCCCAAGAGGAGACAAAAAAAAGACTATACCAAGACAGATGCTGCTGTTTGTCACCATTGTGCAGGTGCACTGTGGGTTAATCAGCTCCCCAGCCAGAGGAGTGTTTTTACCCCTTCTTGACACGGTGTCGTGCTCTGAAACCAAGGAAGGGGACAGAGTTAGTTCAGCTAACAAATCACTGCTTTACCTTTGTATCTCTAACACTGAGCCTCAGAGTTACGTTTCCACAGATCAAATTCAGACAGGGATAACTTTTATCATCACTTGCTCAGCTTCCAGAGCAGCTAAAGAGTGGAGGAGCACCCCAAATGGCAAATCTATTCCTGCTTTCGTGGCTGTCACGCTCCTCACTCGGGAGGCACCGACACCTGGGGGTACAGGTGGCTCCCCGGCCCCAGCAGTGCGGGGGTGCCGGCCCGCTGAACCCCTGCCTCGGGGTGCTGGGAGACAGCCCCGACAGCAGCGCCCCGGCTGAGCGGCACCCGCTGCCCGTGAAACACTCTCCGCACAGGCGCTGCTGGGGAAGAATCAGCATAAACGGAGTGAAACCCTGCTCGGGCCAGCCCGCGGTTCCTGGCGCAGCCCCGTCACGGCACGGCCGGAGCCCGCGGGGCCCAGAGCCCCCGGTCCTGCTCCCTCCATCCACCATGGCGGGGGGGGCGGGCGACCATCACGCCCCCCCATGCAGCCCTCGAGTCCTCGCCGCAGCCCTACGGGCGGTTCCAGGGGCACACGGGGGTTACCCGCACACCGTCCCGCCCTCACCGCGCCCCTCGAGGCCGCCGTACCCGCCGATGGCGGCCGATGGCGGCCAGGCCCACTCACCACACGCAGCTCCGCCGCCATGCTGTCCCAGAGACCGCGGGCAGAGAGAGCAGGGCCGCGAGGGCTCATGGGAAGCGTAGTCCGACCCCCTGCGTGGCGCGGGGGCTGACGGGAAATGTAGTCTTATCCCTAAGGCGTAAACAGCACTCCCGCCCTCCTCATCCCACTCATTAATGGTATTTATTAATTATTTATTAATTCTTTCTGTCTCCTGTTCGCTAGGGAGACATGTATGATTGTTCTTAGTACGCCAAATGTTTCAAAAGGCTGAACGTAGATTAGCTCTTGGAGGAAGTGGCTAATTAGCTGGAAATAGGGATTACTCTGAGATTAGTTAGTAAATGTATGTGCTGCACTCTGAATGTGCGATGCTTCCAGGATGTGCTGGGATTGTCCTTTGCTGTTAAAACCTGACGTGAAATCCACAGGATCCTATTTAGTTTATATATGAAACTATAAATGATATTATAACTTTTATATGAAACTATGGATGAGTCTATTTAGCTTGTATATGAAGTCTGTGTGAACATTAACAAGGTCCAAACAGAACCAAGCAGAAGAAAAATACAAACTGCTAATATCTATCTTCTTGCCCCAAAAGCTTATACATCCTTGTGGTTAAAAGCTCCAGTGAAAGGGAATGGAAAGCCAACAAACCAGAATCCGAAAGCAGCCAAATCTGAGTACAGATACCAACCCCAACGTCACCCCTGAAATGTCTGGGAAGTGCGGGACTCACAGCCTCTTGGGGAGTTTGGATCAAAGGTGTGCTCATGGAAAGTTGCCAGGTTCCCACATTCCCTTTGCTCTCCAGAATAGCCCATGCTGTTTCTTAAAGTTCCTTTTAAAAGGTCAACAGGCTGCAGGAGGCTTAAAAAAAACCCCAATGTGCAAGCAGGCTGTAGAGAGATGCCAAGGTGCTGTTATAAATAAGCTGCTTCCAACACAAGCAGCTACTGTGAGGTGTTCCCCAGCCCTCTGTGTCCCCCCGCCAGACACAGAAACCCCGAATGCTGTCCTGGCTGGGAAGAACAGCCTGCAGAGAGTCCTGGGCTCCTACATGAGGACACAAGGAGTGTCCCTGCCCCACTGCAGCCTGGGGAATGAGTGTTTGGCCTGGTAGGGAGGCAGATGATGGCACAGAACAGCAGTAATTAACACAGCCTTCGCTGAAGCAGCCTTTGCTCCATGAAGACTCGGCTGGCGATCTGCCTGGCTGCTTTTAGCTTCCTAAATAAGCAAATAGAACCCATCTAATTGACCTAGAATTAGCCCTCTAAGGCCCCGAGGGAGGCAAGTTTTAAAAAATAAAACAACTAAAATCCCTGTTAAGCAGAGTTCAGATCCTGGAAGGAGAGAAGATGTAACTTGGATGTGCTGAGCGATTTGCCACTGTCTGATTTTTTGGGTGGAAGCTGCTCAGCCCACAGAGCCTGTGTGTGCCTATAAAAGGATAAGCTCTGCCAGGTACCAAATAATGAATGGACTCAACAATTAAAAGCTCGGGAGAACAGCATAAGCTAAGTATGCAGTCGATTGGCCGTAATTATTCATGGTTGGAGTGCAGGGGTAATGTTTCCAAGGGCATCTTGGAGTCAGAACAAAGACTCTGGGCGAAGAGGGATAGCCATCGCCTAGCCCATGCCCACGCTTTCCTAATTCGCTGCAGCTTTGCCTGTTTGGGAATTAATCGAGTATTCCCAGCTCTTCCCTTTAGAGGGCGACCATGTCCCACAGATCTCCGGCATGGAACCAGCAGCGGGAGCTGCAGGACAAGGGAGAGCCTCCCCGAGGCCAGCAGGATGTGGTGGCTTTTCTGAGAGTCTGTGAACCTTCCAAAATGTGAAGAAAGTTACAGCCTGGTCTGAGGGTTGTGTTTGAACATGCTCTCCTTCCTCAGACAGCTGCAGAGCTGCTCCCAAGGGCAAGTTGGACACAATTTGGATAGATTTCCTGTTGCCAATCTCCATCAGTTATGGTATTTTCTTGCACCAGTCTCTGAAAGGTTGAGCACGTAAGAAAAGCTATGAAAAGGGCATGTAGATCTTCTACACGTGAACTTTTGGGGGCTGCTCTCAATTCCCCTGCGGAGGATTTGGAGGGGATTTCTTCCTCCCACAAATCATATGATAGATCAGTATCTGACAGAGGAGGGAAGGATGGAAAACCAAATGGAAATCAGTGACTGACCCACTCCATCTTCAGCTGGGCTTTGATCCGATGCTCAGATTGAAGGACAAGGTCATCTCTCAGTTTTCCACCCATTTCTTCTCTTAGCTGCCTGTAAATCCCTCGAGGGAGAAACTCTCCATGCTTATTGACAGTAATTTGATTTCCTCCTGATTTCTCCTCTGCCTGCCCTGGTGCCACCCTGCAGGCTGGGCTCCACAAAGACCGGAGAAACAAAACATCTGGGGGTTCAGAGATGCTTTGCTGTGGTTATCTTTGACATATGGCCAGGGGGAAGCAGCCAGGCTGTTTGAACTCATTAAAAGGCCAGTTCCCCCTTGCAGACCCCAGCCCTCTGCCAGGCTTCAGCGTACAGAGCATGAGGAGATGCTGAGGTGCAGGGATTGATGCTTGTCTCTGTCAGAAATGCTGGGTGCCCAACAAAAAGCAGTTCCTTGGGGTAAAGCTGGAGATTGCTTGCTGGTATTTCAGGTGCCAGACTTCCAAGAGAAAAGATCTGTACTATTTAAAAAAACAAAAACCTGCCACAAGGTCCTAGATCCCGGTGTCAGTTGCTTCAAAGCAGTCCCCTGAAATGGCAGAAAGGTTCTTTGGAGCTCAGCAGCAGACAAGTAATGTCTTCCCACACAGGACAAGGCACACTGCAAGCAAAACATCCTTCCCTGCTCCTGGCAGCAAAGCTCTTAAGCCTTCATTTAATATTAAATACACGTTTAAAACTAAGCCCATTCCTCAGCATGTCTTGCGTGCTTATGTAGAACTTCAGCAGGCTCAGGAATGCTCTGCTGTAACTGGAGGCCTGTGCACTGAATAACAAGAGCTTTATGCTTACAGAATATCTGTGCAAAGAAGGGATGGCTTCTCTGGGATGGATTCTGCAGATGGAGGAAAGAAAATGTTCCCCTTTCTCCTGGTGGTGCAGAAGAAATGGCAGCTCCAGCCTTTCAGCAGTTCCTCCTGCTTCTTCCCCTTTTTCTCAACTGAGTTTTGGACACAGTGCAACAAAGTCAATCTCAAAGTACTGGTTTTTGAGTGCAACGCAGAATGGATTTGAGGAGATTGTGTCAGTGGGATGGAGACAAGCTGATCAACACTTTTGATCCTTCAGGCCTGTGTCCCCGCCAGGCAAAGTGACCATCTCATCAGAGTGAGCCAGACTGTGTTCCCAGCTCGGTTCCTTGGAGGAGCGACCGGAACAGAGAGCACACACAGAATGTTCCAATGGCACTGCGTGCACAGATAAATCCTGGGGCCAGACTGATGCATTTGTTGAACAGTAGCAGCAGGAATCCAGCTTCTTCATTGATGAGCATTTTTAATTGAAATATACACCCTCTGAGCATAGCTGGAGATGGGAGCTACACAAATGAACCCAAGGGTAGCAGAAAAACTTGAACATTGTAAAGCTGCTGAGACCAGAAGAGAGATTCCCTTTTAGGCCAAGTTAGATGAGCAAGGAAAGGAGAGTTGTCCTTGCTTTGGACAAAGAGATGGATCCTCTCTCTCTTTTCTGTGTCAACCTGAGTGATTACAGCGTGGTAAGCAGAAAGGGAGTGAGTTGGTATAAAAATACCCAGGTAATATTAATGAGAAACTTCTCAAGCCCTCTTTTATCACAGTGCTCCTGTTTGCTTGGATTTCTCAGCCAACCAGCCATTGCTTCAGCCATCCCCATCTGCACTGTGCTATAAGCAATATTTCATCTATCAGGCTCAGATACCAGAAATATGCAGGGCACGCACGGAGCAAACAAGCATTTTCTTGCAAGTAATTAGCATAAGCTGCACTGAGGTCAAGCAGTTGTGTCAGAGCACAATGCAATCAACATTTCTTCCTACTGCAGATGGAAAATGGAGAATTGCAAATGCCGTATCTCCAGCTCACCTCTTGCTTCCCACTGTTTATTCCAGAGGAAGGAGATAATTGTTTTGAGGTACTTTTGAGAATAGCATCTCTGCTGCTTTCATTGCTTAATGGGAAAGAACATGTTTAAATGGTGAAAGGTCACATTATTTCAGGACCTTTTGGGTAATTTTTCTTGCCCTTGTGCAGGGAAAGCAGGCCCAATGCCTAATTTGACCAAGTCTGAAGGTAAACTGAGGTTTTTCAAGATGACAGAGGGCAGCTGGTTAAAGGACAGTGGTTATTCCTCCTGCTGCCTGTAAAAAGGTTTCTTGAGAACAGTTTCCCAGTGACATCTGCTTGAAGGAGCCCTGCTGCAGGGCACCAGACCAAGGGCCACCCAGAGTCATGTCATTTTTCCAAGAGATGTCCGAAATGAATGCCTAGGGAATGCAGGAGCAGCATGATTACTTACAGTACATCTCCCAGCACCTTTCCAGCCACCAACCATTTGAGGGGTGCACACTCTCAGAGCTAGAGGTCAGTTCACTGCCCCTGCTAATGGGTGTTCTCTGGAACAGAGATTTCAGTATCTTTGTTTTCCATGCACTTGCTCAGCCCCCTGTGAATCTGTAACAGCCATTCCCTCCTCTGGGGAGGAGAGGGACCAGCTTCCTTTCGTTTGCTCCGTGTTTGTCTTCTGGTAGTTTTGTTTGGTGGCCCCAAGTTTTTGTACAGGAAAATAAATGACCTTTTCTACTCACCCTCCCTGTGCGGGCAGAACTCATGGATCTACTTATCCTACCCTTGTCTTCAGGCTCCCAAGTGTGATCTCCTCAGAGTAGATCAAAGAGGTAGTGTTGTTTTAAACCATTGCTTTCCTCCAGAATGTGATCTATCCACTTGCAGATGGCTTTTATGGTCTCTAAAGCCTGCCATGGATTACCCTGAGTTTGCTTGTATAAACATTTTCTCTATCCCACATCCTGCTTCCACAGCATGTCTCGTATTCACTTCTCTGTCCTTTCTCTCAGTCCAAACATCCTGCAGAAAGCCTCCAGCCCTCCCGGACAGCCTTCCTCGCTCCCTTTCCCCACAGGTTGCAAATAAAACTCAGTCAGCCCAACACAACCCCCAGATTCCTGGAGAGCTGGGAGAGGCTCGCATGCCTTTCTTTCTGACCGAGCTTCCACCACACTGCTGCGGTGCTGTTGCTGCAAGGTCGGTCTGTCTTCAGCCGTCTCTCCCCCTGCACATGTCGAGTGCTCTCCTCTCTTCCCTCAGCTGTCATCTCCTCGCTGCTGAAGGAGGTGGGCGGCAGAACACGCTCCGCGGGAGATGGCTAATCTTCCGTAGCGCTTGTGCTCGGGGATGGGAGCACTCAGCTGCTCCGGCATCCTCCTCCACCTCTCCTCCCAAGGTCAGGGGGAGAAAGCCCCAGCTCTGGCTGCCTGGCACCGGCGTGTGAGCTCTGCGGTCTGGGAGCACTGCTGGGGGCTTGGGGTGTGTGGGGGGAGCTGGACATGCACCCCTTTATCCCACAAACCAGGGGCTGCACGCTGCAGAGAGGAGGGAACTGCTGCAGCAGGTCTCAGGGTAGCTCCTTCTTCTGCAGGGGGGGCAGGAATGAGGCTCAGGGGGGTCTCAGGGGTCCGTTCTGCTGGAGCAGCTGTGGGGCAGGCAAGGTGAGGCAGGGGAAGCCAGGACAGCGTGGGTGGTACTGTCACAAACCGCAGCACCTGGTTTTCCAGAAGTTGCATGTGAAGTGCTGCTGACCTGGAGCAGCTGGCAAAAAAAAAACTGGAAACAACCCCCCTCCACCCCAATCATTATTTAAACAGTATAAAGGTCTCTGTAAATGTTTAAAACAACGTGGTTGTGAGGGGAAGGAGGAAAGACAAACAAGTTTGCTGTTTCAGTTTTGCAGAAACAGATCTTAATTTTTGGCAGGGTTTTATTCATCCAGAGGATCCAGCTGCTAGCCCGCTTTGGGAGGCTCCAAATTCATAATTCATTCACTTCCCACACACCTTCTTCCAAGAGGCTGCAGTTTGGCATGGGCACCACCTTTGATGTCTGTGTTTGGTCAGTGCCTCATGCCATAGGATCCCAGTTCATGGCCAGGGCACCTCTGCTAGGAGTCAGTGGCTGTGAGTGCTCACTCCCAGTGGTGTTTGTCTTTCCCAGACCTAAGATTTATGGTGGTCAAAGCTCAGCAGGAGCCAGGGAGCTCAAGGGAGCAAGGTGCTATGGGTTGGCTGAATGCTGGAGTGTCTTTCCTACATGTGAGCAGGGCAGGAATCAGGAGTCCCCCTGTTTCCTGAGCACCTCTCCCAGTTCCAGCCCACTGCCCTTCCTTCCTCATCTGTCTCAACAGCACTGCTAGCACCTGCTGCATTAGCACAGCACAAACCCTATGTAATTCCTGTTTAAGCACACAGCTGGCACCCTGACTTCAACTAATTCAGCTTTTTGCTGTTGAAGAGCTGGAGCTGCATCCTGGTTTGGCTCCAGGCTGAGAGGGAATTGATCTGAAGCACTGGGCATTGCAGGCTGCTGGAGATCCATGGCTGCTCTGCAGCCTCCATGCAGATCTGATGCCCTGGGTACCAGATGCCAAGCCCTGGAGCATCGATCCTGGAGCAGGACCATCATCTGTGTGGGCTCTAAGGGAAAGGAGGGCATCCTGCTCAGCATGAGGGAGACTTTGGACTGGGAAAAAGAGGGTTCATCCATGAGGAAGACATATGAGAACCAGGTCCCTGGGGAGCAGAGGAGGACTGTACTCCCCACCAACTTCCCCAATGTCTCAGCTTGTCGCCAGTCCCCAGCCAGGGCTTGTTTCTGCCCAGTCCTACCTGCTCTGCTCCTGTCCAGCCAGGGAATGAGTTTGTGCTCCCGCTCAGTCTTGTGTTTGCCCTGGTGTCCTTCTGGCCCAATCCTGTTCAGCCCCATGCCCAGCTGTGGGGTATAGATCCCCTCAGCACCCAGGGCTGGGTGGCTGCTCTCTGCTCTCAGTGTCTTTGTCCAGTGTGTGCAACCTGTAGTGCTACAGAAATGTGCTCTGATTTCCTGTATTTGCTCCACAGCCTCTAGAATTACGCTCCTGCCTCAGCTGTTCGGTCTGACAATGGTGCCGGGTTGTGATCTGAAGATGCTGTTTCCAGAGAAGCTCAAATACCTGTTGGGTGGCTAAAGAAGCTGACCTTGCTGCTGCCGAGGTGTTTGTGGCTGTTCCTTCGCAGATATGGGGAGAGATATGTGTGTTCCTCATACAGCCAGCCCCAGCCTGGCTCTTGCTGCTTCTGTTTCTGGAGTGACCTGATCCAACACAGAAAGACTGAGCTCAGCTGGGCTGGCTTAGCTCTTGAGCAGGGCTGCTCCTGTTGCCTGGGACTTCATGTAGTTTGGGGGTGAAAACTCTGATGCTATTTTCAACCAAAGCCTGAAGAGTGATGTGATGGACCAGCTGCTTGTGTGCTGTCCTGCCTCCCTGGAGTCCTCTTCTACTCAAATCTGTAACTGCCCACAGACAGCACCAGGAAAAGCTGTTGCTGGGGTCTCCTTTGCTTTTCTAACTTCAGCCAGCTCCTGTGCAGAGCCTACACTGAGATAAAAGAGACTGACACAGTGTGAAACCTTCCTCCTCTTCAGCAGATGGTGTTTGTGACAGTGGACTTTGCTTATGTTGTTGTAGCAGAACGGCCTGGGCAAGCCAAGAAACAGAAGGAGAAGCTGCAGTCTAGGCTTGCTGGAGCTGGCTTGCTATGTAAAAACCTGGCCTTAAAGCCTGGATCACAAAGGAATTCTTGATTTTTCAAGGACTGGGCTTCTCTGTCATCTCCAGCTTACAAGCTAAAGCCCTGTCGTGACTTGCCTGCAGTCAGAAGCTCCAGGGGCTCTGAAGCGCTCCCGGCGATGTCCCGGGAGCCTCAGTGAGCAGGGAGGTGATGCGTGTTGCAATGTGAACTTCATGTTACCTTCACAGAAAACCTTAATGCATCTTAAGTGAGGGTGGCCTGGCGTTGCTGCCTTAGGCTATAGCAATCAGTGCTGCACCTGTCCTAGCTGTGAACTCTACATGCTCCATGCCTAAAAATCCTCGTGGTCAGAGAAACTGCCCTGACTTGAGTGAACCAGAGGTGCTGCTGACTGAGCCTGTTCCTGCATATCCTGCTAAAATGATCACTGAGAAGGCGAAGCTGAACCTCCATCAGACCCTTTTCTTTCAGACTGAGACTGCTGAGCACTAACTGCAGTGGATGATTTCAAGACAAGCCTCAGTCTCAATCAGGGTGAACAAGAAAAACATATTGCCTTCATATTGTCTGAAGGCTGCCTTCTGCACCATGACTGAGGGTGGAACCCTGTTATCAGCAAGGAGCAGGTGTCAGCTGGCATAAACCCTCCAAGAAACTGGCTTGCCAATATTTCTGTCCTTATTCTATCTATCACATTCGGGATGTGAGTGAACACAGAGCAAGTGTTGTTCCTTCAGTTGAAAGGGGCAAGAAGCCATGTGCCTTGAGGCTGCTTGTGTGTCTCAGCAGGTTCCAGGCCTCCAGAAGCACTTTCCTCAACTTTCTTCTGGTTATCTCCCTGCTCCCAACCCTGCCAAACCACAGCAATCTGTGAAGAAACCGGTGAGCGTGGCAGGGAGACTACTGCAGGCTCCATCCCACATTTGGTTAATAACTGGAAGAGATACTAACCTTCATGGGGTAAGGGGTTATGTTCACCTGGGAGCTCTGATACTTTCTACAGAAATCCCATGGACACAGATACCTCCACATGCAATCCACGCTCAGCCCATGCAAGCCCTTGTTTACTTCCCTCCTCGCCAGCCTGACTCCAATAGCACCAGATATTCTCAGAGCACTCGGGGACAAACTTCTCTTAGCCCTGGCAAGCCTCAAAAACTCTTTCACAGCAAGCCATGTGTGAACTTAATGTGCTCCGTATCAGCACCACCTACCTGCCTCTGCCCTGCCCGGTTACAATGGTGACAACAGGCCTGGGCAGGTAGGAGGACACTGGACACAGCTGGAGTGGAATGCTGGGGGGTTCAGCCAGAGTGCACTGCTCCCCACAGCACAGCCTTCAGCTAAAGATCAGATCTCTCTTCACCTCGTCTTTGACTCAAAGCTCTCAAAGTGGTGCCGTGTGGATGTGATCACAATGTTCATTAGTTTCTGTCTGAGCCCCCTCATGCTGCAAAATCCCTGGAGGGAATGGGCTGGAGTGGGATGGGGTTTGCTGCTGCTGAGATCTGGTAGTTTTTCCCCTGGGGTTTTGAGAAGTTTTGTTCCATCCATGAAAAGTGCCAGGCGTCAGGGGAAGATTTGTTTCTTGGCAGCTGCTCCTCTTTTGCTCCAGAAAACCGATGCTGTGCTAGGAATGCACCATGACTAAAATTCCTCTGGGCTGCTCAGGTCAAATAGCAGCAACAGAGGAAACAGAGGACAGGAGAGCAGTTCTGCTCAGCAGAGAACAAACAGGAGGGCCCAGCCCTTTCATTCCCCTTTCATCCTTCCCCGAGCCAAATACCTCAGGAGCTGAGTAGTTTGAGGGAGAGGAGGAAGCTGGGGGTTAGCCCAGGCTGCTTCCTCCCACCTCTGGCAGCCCCGGAGCACAGGCATGCACGCTTGGCTCTGCCTGTTCCTTCTCTAGGAAGCTCTGACACTGTCAGTCTCACTGCTTTTGAGGTGGTGTCTGATCCCTGTGGAGAACAGACCATGCTCTCTCCCTTTGTTTTGCCAAGGGCTCAGGAAAGCTTTCTGCATCAGAAGTTTAAACAAGGGGTGTGACAAGCAGCGACAGTTTGGGAAAAACACAAGCAGCAAAAGGTTTTGGTACTGTCAGAGAACATGACAGGCAAGTTCACAGCCCCTGCGGGCCTTTGGCTTCCTGTTTTCTTTTGCCAAACAGAGAAAGCAATCCTTTGTGGTGACAGAATCGCAGGTGGTGACCCTGTGGCAGGCAGGGCAAAGCTGGAGATGCTGAGAGCAAAGCAGCAAGCCCAGGCAGGGACTGGGAGATGAGAAGATGCCATGAGGCATCTGGAAACTCAGCTCCTCCAGCGTGCTCAGCTCTGTCCACTGCACCCCAGATGCTGAAATTACTCTCAGGGCATCTCTTCCTTCTGCTCAGGAAGGGGCTGCCAGGGTTGATAGGAACCTCTGGGGCTGGACAGTGGAGGTGAGAGGAGCCCAGAATTTGTCTGCTTGCCCTCCAGCAGCTGAAGATGGCAGGACTGGTAATGGGGTCAGTGACCCCTGGGTGGGTGCAGTGTGGGGGCACAGCCCTGATGCTCCAGCCCCTCAGTGCCACTGCAAAATGGGTCGTCCCATCAAAACAGATCTTGCTTTGTTCCCAGACTAAAAGAAGGGGTTTTGTGATAAAAAGCTGCAGCTGGTCTTTCTAATCTTCCACCAGTGTCTGCATTAACTGTCAAGACAGTGATTTCCTTGATGCTGAGCAATTTTTTTCTGTGCACGCATCCAGCTAATCAATTAAGTTTCTCAGCAGCTTCCTCCAGCATTCAGGCTTGGAGGGTGGAAGGAATTTGTTATTCTAGGCACTGTTGGAGAGGCATGAACTGTACTAAAAGCAAATTGGTTGCGCTTTCCAAGCACTGACACTCTTCACTCACAGCTTGTCTTGCTGATCCTCCTCCTTCTGCCTCCTCCCTGCTCTCCTGAGCGTCTCTGGGTGCAGCCCTGGTCCCACCAGCTCACACTGGGCTGGCCTGAGGCACATTGGCTCAGCACAAGCTGTGCTCAGCTGTGGTGGAGCTGGGGTTTTGAGACACTCACTGTCCCAGGCAGAGGCAGGGGTGTCTTCCTTTGGCAGGGTCTTCCTACAGCAGGTTGGTTTGGCTGTCCAAGGGCTGAACGGTGGTGGTTTGTCTCTCACCTGCTTTTCCAGCTGCAGCTGGTACAAGGTGAAAAGGCTGCGTACGACGCCACTGTCATGGGGACGTGTCAGTGTGGGTTGGTTTGTCCCTCAGCTTTTCCCTCTGCTAAGAAATTATTCTCTTGATGCTTTTATTCTTTTTCGCTTCTTGTTTTCCTTTCTCTTTGTTGCTCCTTGCCATGCCTAGGTGTGGTCCTCCACATATGGGAGGCAGATGCCATGGGATGCATTCACATCCGGCCCAGGACCCTTGGGCTTCGCCGAGCTGAGCACAGGGCTGAGAAAGGGAAGTGCAAGGATCCAGCAGAGTGGGTGGAGGCACCGAGAAATATGGGGAATTCGGGGTGATCTTGGGAAGATTTATGGATGGTTGAGAAGAATCTCCTGCCAGATCGGATACACCCTGGCTCTCTTCTAGTGGGAATGGGGATGTTTTTTTATGAGTGTTTAGCAATGCAATGGCTCCAGCATGGGAGTGGCAGGCTTGCTGCAGTCAGGAGGGCTGCAGAGGTTTGTTAGGAGCACAGCCAGTGGTGTAAAACTCCTCACTTCCCACCCTCTGGCCTGTCAGGACATACGCACGCATCCTCCCGGGCCAAGGAAAACTTGGCCCCAGCAGAGCAGAGCTGGGTGGCTGGCGAGTAGGGATGGCCACAGCCTGAGCCCAGCCTGGCCTGGAGGTGAGCAATTTTCCATTAAGTGCGGCCTGGCAGCCTCGGGAATGCCTGCTCAAAGGCTTCCCAGCAGATTTTTTGCCCAACGTGTCATCCTGCTTGGAAATCTAATCACAGGTGATAAGGAGGAACTGGGTGAAGAAAATGAGCCATGCCTTCAGAGAGTTTTCTTTATCATCAAGAGGATTTCAGCCATCTTCTGTCCTGTTGCTGCTAATGACATTCCTTCTGTAGGTTAAATCCCTTAGATGTTCTGCTTGGGAAGTGATTTGGTGAACCAGGAAAGAGAACCCAGGACCCCTGCTGCCAGTCTTCTTTCCAAGCTGTTACACAATACTATTCTGGGTTTAACAAACCAAAAACATCTGGGAATAATCAAAGCTATTTAGGCTCTGAGAAAGCGTGGCTGGAGAAAGTTTGAAGGAAGCAACTTGAAAGCTCAGCACTGTTAAAAACAGTCTGGAAGCCCTGAAAATTAAAACTAGGGTAACATCTACAAAGAGTGAGGAACTATCAAAAGAAGGATCTAATATCCTCTGAGGAGCAGAGAGGAGCCGGAATGAATTGTAATGCTTGAGCTTCTAAGCTACAGGGCATGAAAAAATTGCTTCAGAACAAACAGATCTGCCTTTCCTGCAATTTCCACTGGCAAAAGAGCAGAGGGAAAGACCAGGGGTCTGGCTTAAAAGCAGCCTAGGGATTGGAAGTGTGGTTTAAAGACAGATAATTGCAATCTCCAAAAGCCTGGTAATGGTGGTCCAGACACCACACTGAGCAGTACCTGCCACGGCTGGGTCAGGGGAGACACAGGGCACACAGCAAAGATTCAGGGTCCACTGGCATCCCTGGCAGGGGGGCACCAGCCAGAGTACAGCTGGGTAAAGGAGGAATGTAACCTGCAGGCTGAGCTTTGCAAGTGGCAGGATGTCTGCTGGGGCTGGGATGGCATTGCCACCATAGGTGGTGATTCCTGGGGGAGGTTCCTCAGGGGCTGACACTGCCTTGCTGTCTCTCCCTGCAGGGAACGTGCTCAGGTCTCTTCTGGCGTGGGACCTCAAATGATCCTGGGATCATCCTGGTGGATAACGCAGGGCTGGCAGCTGGAAGCACTGTCCGTGGGGTGTCCAGCTGGCAGCAGGGGCTGTGGTGCTCTGTGTGCTTGCGGAGCTGCCTGCAGCACTGACCCTGCTCCTTCTGCGGGAGCCTGGGGGCTGCTTCCCTGGAGTGACTCAGGGAGCCAGCCCTCGCTGATGGAAATCCCCTCTGAGCATCGCAGGAATCAAAGTCTGTCTCTGGGAAATCTCACTGCTGCTCATTTATAGAAGCTTTAATCTTGGAAGGCCTCTCTCAGTGCTTTCCATTCCCTCTCGTATCACTTTGCATCTCCTGCTACTCCTGCCCATGGCTGGGTATGGGGTACAAGCCCCCAACATCTCCAAGAGATGGAAAAGTAGCCTGGGTGTGGGGAGGGTGAACACTCTGCAGGAAGGGCAATGGCACAGCCAGCCACCACAGGAGCTGTAGATGTTGCTACAGATTTGGGGAATCCAGATTTGCCGCATCTTCTGTGGCAATTTGGCCTCCCCAGCATCCTTGTAAATGAGAAACCACATAAGCCTCTCACTCTATTATTGCTACAGAGCATTAGAGTCCCTCATTTAGGGTAAACATTCTCATCTCCAGCAGAGCATGAATAACATTAAATGAGATAGTTAAAATGTTTCAGGCCAATTATAGCCCTGGTGTAACTTCAGCAGAGTTACACCAGGGATTAATTTGATCCAGAGAGCTCTGCCTCCTGTTCCGAACTGGGATTCCAGCACGGGTAATTACATCCTGCCTCTCTGCACTTCCTCTGGAGTTTTAATTGGGTTGAATGGACTCAACTTCTGCTCTTTTCTTCAGAAAGCTATGAAATTTCCAAACTGCTACATGAGCCGGGGGAGCTGTGCGCTGCCTCTCTGCCGTGCTGCTGTGGGCCACGTCTGCCCTGGCTGTGGGTGCACAGCAACCTGCACCCCACTGTACTTTCTGCTGGTAAACCCACCACCCCAATCTTATGTTGGGGGTCCAGCCCTCCCATCTCAGCCTGGATCCCAGACCAGGACCCCCGTGCACTGAGACAGGCAGCTGGACTGCCTCCCCCTTCCACTTCTCAGCCCTCTTAGTAAATCAGTGTTGATGAGGGACATTTGACCCCCTCTTTCCTTGAACAGCCTCATGAAGCATTTTTGTTCCATGAGATAGTTAAGAAATTTGAAGCAATTTCCTCTCTTTGCTTCTACTGTAGTTTTTGTAGTTTTGTTGATTTTTTTTTATTTCTTTTTTTTTTGAGAAAAGGAGAAGTTATAGGCCACACACAGCCTTTAGGATGCCTCAGGACAGGGAGCAGAGGAAAGACAGCAGGGTGTGATGTGGAGGGAATGGAGCAGACAGGGCAGTCGAAATGAGGTGACCCCAATCCTGATCCACTTGGTTTGTCAGAGACCACGTGTGCAACTGAGACAAGAGGGTCAGAGCTGGGAAAGTGCACATGCTGGCTGTGATTAGGAATTTAATAGGGAAGGAATTGAATTCCGAGGCATTATCTCACTGAGTTGGAGCAATACAGAGCCATATATCCTCCATAGCCAACTGCATACAGGGGTGACAGCAGAGGGAAGGGTGCTGGGAACAGTCTCCCTCACAGATTTCCAGGACTTTCTGCTGCTGTGTGGTCCACTTCCCTTCTCAGAGACAAATGATGAAAACAGACAGTCCGATAAACCCTGGGGAGCTGGGCCCAGCGAGGCCCCTCAGCTTCACCCCCTCCTCCAGACTGTGTGAGACTGCTGGTCACCTCCACCCCCCAGCTGGGGGTAGCCCACTCAGTATTTCATTTCCCTTTTTGGTTTTTCCCAAACTGTATTTTTGTTTTGGACAGAGATGGAAAGAAGAAGAGCAGAGATGTCACAATCCTTCCTTCTTCCTCAAACAAACAGCATCTTCTCAGTGGGGTCACGACAGTGTGACCACCACGGGGGGACCATGTCCATCAGCACCCCTCCCTGGTGACACCAGTCCTGACCTGTGAGGGCTGCCACCACCCCTTCTGTGTTTCTCATGAAGTGGAGGGTGATTTTGGCCAGCAGAGAGACACAATGAACCAATTAAGCCAATTCCCACTCCCACCCACCAAGGGCCTTCCGGGACTATCCCAAATCTCGGTGCAAACAGCAAACACCTCACCGTGGCCAGCAAGCCTTGCGCAGCCACTGGCTACAGGCGCTCACCCTCTCTGAGCTCAGCTGCTGGCTGCGGCTGGCTGAGTAAATAGAGAATGTTTCTCATGAAATCCACCCTCTCAGAGGTCCCCAGGCACAGAGCTGGCCTTTCCATGGCTCAGGAACCTTTATCCCCCAAATGTACAACACTCCCCTGCAGCTGATTTAGCAAGCACTGTTTGCACACCCAGGTTTGCAGGGCAGTGACCCAGCAGCACCGTGACATTTGCAGGCACCATTTCCATCTGGCTCCATGTTGTCCTTTCTGGGAGTTTATGAGTGCTAGTCCAGATGGGGAGAAAGGTCGGAGTTATTGAAGGCAAGGTCCAGACTGAAGTCTGGATTTTCACTAAGCCCAGGATGACTGTGCCTGGGCTAACCCAGCAGATCAGGGCTCCAGTGGGTTCCCCTCAGGGAGGCTCTGCTCCAGTCTTTGGGCATCTCATAGTCCCAGCATACACCCATCATTCTCAGGGCTTCTCTCCATCCCATTTCTTACCTTGCAGATCCTCCTTGTTGCTCGTTTCTGCCCACCCAGACAGAACAGCACCTCTGCAGCTAAGCCCCTGACCTTTATTTTCCCTTAAATCAATACATAAAAGCCATTCTACAGCAATACCAGCAGGTCAGGGAATCCAGGTGATTCATAGCATCAGAGGAGCTGATTCTGCTTTTGAGGCTCAATCCTGGTAAGCTTTTGTCTTTTCAGATTCCAATCATTTCTGTACTGTCTTCAGCACAGTATCCATCCCCTGACCCCCCTTCCTGGCATTATCGACTCTGTATCTTACTTTTATTCTGCTATGAAATGTAGGTAGGTCCAGGTAAAACCAGTTTTATTCCTCCTGATCATAATACTTCTTTTGCCAAAAAGAAGAAAAGAAAAATGTTTAACACAACTTGACGTTGAAGAAGCTTAATTTAAAAACTTACAGGGAGAAAATCAATTAGGAAAACTGTACAGACATTTGTGGAATTCTCAGTATGGAGAACCGAGCTGCTGGGAGCTCTTGTCCATATGTCTGGCCTTATCTCTGAGGCAGGGAGGTGACCCTATAGCCCCGGGATGGGGAGAGGGTGCTGACATCAGCCAGGAGCATCCTGGGCAGGAGCCACATTCCAGGCTTCTCCCCCACCACCAGCCTCTCTCCTTCCCCCATTCCTGTGGCTGTGTGAGGTGGTTGGCTCTCAAAAGGAGCAAACAGCCTGGTTTGGGTGCAAACTGGGAGGAGTTGGCACTGAAAATTCATGCCAGCCATGGTGAGGCCAGCGCAACTGTGCCCACAGAAAATATTCCACTTGTGACTACTTCACTCACCAAAAAAACAAAGACCTGTCTCCTTCTGTCTAATATCTGTTTGCTGAAGCCTTGGGAGCTGCTTTTCCAATTAGGTTGAAGCTGATGTTTGCGAGCCCACCGCTCCCAATGACTGATCAGCACACCCTGATAGACTTTTCCCAACAGAGCATTTATTTTTACAACAGGACAACGAGTCCTCAAACAAACGAAGGCTTGCACAAGAAATTGTCTGCCTCAGTTTGGCAGCAAACAGGAATATTTCTCTTTATTCTAAACCCAAATTTTTGTGGCTAAATAGAGCCAAAAATATATCTCACCCCACTACTTCTCCCAGACGCGAGACATCTCTGAGTGCCGAAAGCAACTCTTCCCCTGCCACGAATGGACCAAATAAACCCAGCACGAGACTGGTGCTTAGGAGAAGCTGATGTGCCTCTAATGCTGTCATCTACAGCGAGCTGTGTCTGCACACTGATCTTTTATTAATGGATTTATATCCATAGGAAATCTGCGGAGCACATGGGAATCCCATGGCTGGGAGCAGGAGCCCCGATCGCTCTGCACCTGCTGCTGGGGCTGCTGGCCACCACCCAGGGCTCAGCCTCACACAGGCAAATCTCCTTCCTGCCCCAGCATTTAGGCCAGAGCCTGGTCCTCCCTGAGCCGTGGGAGGGCAGCTGGGGGATGCGGGTTTGTTGCTGCCATGGGTTGTTTTGCCGAGGGTTTCGGCAGGTGCCGAGGCTGGGATGTGCTCGGTGCCGGCTGCAGAGTGCAGGGGAGCTGCAGGACAAGGAGTCGTGGTTAATTGGTGAACTGTGGTTAATTGTTTGTTGAGAGCTGGGACAAATAAGGTTAGAAGCCTTGGGGGATCTGCCAAAGGGAAGGCAGGGTGTGGTGAGTCCCTGAGCTGCCCTGGGCATTCAGCATTGCCCAGGGGGGGATTAGGAAAGACCACTCCGGCCCCAATTTCCCCCCATAGCCCAACCCAGTGTCCCTTCACCCTTGATGCCAAAGATTCCCTCGCAGAGCCAAGGCAGTGGTGTGTGAGTGACCCAACATTGGCTGGGAGTTGCACATGGGCACCCCCGAGCCAGCCCTCACTGCCTGGGGTCACTGAGCGGGACACAAAGCCACATCAGTCCCAAATCCCACATAGAATCACAGTGTGGCTGAGGAAGGGACTTTAAAGACCATCTTGTTCCAACCCCCTTCTACTAGACCAGCTTCCTCACAGCCTCATCCAGCAATACTTGCAGTGGTGTGGCGTGCACGTCCTCTCTGGGCAACCTGCACCCCTTGCACCCCATCCCAGCTGGATCATCACAGGCTCTGCTGCCTTTTCTGTCCCTATGAGATGCTCCTGGCATCCAGGCAGCAGATGGGAGGCCACAGAGAAAGGACTGGGTATGCCCTCACCTGGGAACTGAAATGCTATTGAAAGTAATAGAAAAATGGGGTTTTCCCTTCCAGTCCAGCCATTCCAGGTTTTAATTTTCTTTCTTCAGGGCAAGACACTTTTCTTATGACTTCACAGCCTCACCGATAGGCAGGAAGACTGATAAATCCTGGGTGAAACACAAAAAAATCACCATTAAAATGCTTGAAGACCAGGCTTTTTGCCCCAAACTAGCACTTCCCTCCCACAATTACCTCAGAGTTGCATCATCCCAGACAGCTGCTGCATCCCACCTGGCCTTCACTCGGCTGTTATGTGGCGTGAGGGTCAGAGCCAGCCTCTCTCCTGATCTCTTCCTCTCCCTCGGAGTGCCTGGGGACAGAGGGGATGGAGTGAGCTGTGGGCAGTGGTGCCAATTGCAGCCCCTGTCTAAAGGGAAGTGACGACTTGCTCCAATAATGGGCATTTTTGCACTGAAGAGCAGAGCCCTCAGTAACAGCAAACCCTCCTTTTCCCCACATCCCCCCGGCTCTGCAGAACATCGTGCAGCAGCAGGGATGAATTTCCCTTACAGGGGACCAAGCAGCTCAGCTCCAGTCCTACAAGGAATTGCTGCAGCACAGTTTAGCCTGGAATATGCTGATTTTATCCAACAATTCTTTTCTTCTTCCTTTATATTTCCCAGGAAATAAATAAATCATGCAAGTCTTCCATCACCCGCTCTCCAAGCAGCTGTCCCCGTATCACGGCCCATGCTTCCCCTGGGCTTTGGAACTGGGTCAGTGAGCGACATCCAGCACTGGTTCTTCCCACTGAAATTCATAGAAAGCAGATATGGCCCCTGGATGCTTTGCCTTTTCAGCACAAATCTCAGCCAGCCTGGGGTGGGCTGCAGGAGCAGGCCATGCCCAAGCACAATCCTCAGATGGACATGGGCACCTGCCAGCAGCACTTCCCTGCATCCCTCTGCCACATTGGTGCTCACAGCTTTGCATCTTCCCGACCTGGTAGGCACTGGATGTCTTTGAACTTCCATCCCCTGCCAAACTTGGCTGAATTAGGCCAGCAAGCTCGAAAGCCATCTGTGGGAGCAGGCGTGGACACACACACAGAGCACACAGCACTCACTGCTGGGGAAACCAGGCAAAAGAGGGAGCAGCTACATCCTGTGATTGTGCCCCAGCTCTCCTGACGGTTTATTCTCTGCCTTGTTAGACCCCATGGTAAAAGGGAATTTGTTCTCAATGGGTTTGGGACCAGATCTTGGGACAGAGCTTGTCTCATCATAGGGAACGTGGCTGAAACAAGTACAGGAACCTCCTTAAGTTGCCAAAGCAGCCCTGCAGAGACCAGAAAGGTGGGTAAAACCTGTCCCAGCCTCCAAATACCATTGGCTTTTCCACCTGTGCTCCTTTGCAGTGCTAGAATTTGGGGTCACTTTCAGTAACTCGCTCCAAAATCAGAAGGAAAAGCCAGAGACGCTCTCTGAGTCACTGGTATGTTGTTACCAAGGACACTAAGGTTCCTGATTTTGAAGAAGAGATTAATTACATTCTACAAATAGACATTTTATCTGCACTGAAGAGCAGCAAGAGCAAGATCTTTTAGCATGGTTCATTATGTATCAGCAGGTAGTATTGTGACAGATGTAGGAATGCAGTCGTATTGTCACTGGGGTTTAATCATCAGAGAGCTGTCTTCCCCGGGACAGCTCCCTGTGAGGATTTGTAATATTTACATAGCACTTGGGGCTGGCTTCTTTATTGCCGGAGTCTGTATTCACTCGTCAGTCTCTCATTATGCATGTGCCAGTATTAATTGCATTTAGAAATGAGATTCTAAAGCAGAAGTGAGAGCTATTTAGACCTCCATTCAGCTTGAAAGACAGCAGCCTTCTGTGTGACAGCTCTCGAGATGTTCTTGTGCTCAGCTCTCTCCCCAGCTGAAAAGCAGGTGTTGGAGAGAGTTGGTGTCAGAGCCACTGTATCAGCACTGCCTTTTGTGCATGCCCAGACATTTATATAACCGACAGGATAATGACTCCGCAGAAGTGGCACAGAATTGACCCTTCTGGTACTGGATTGCAAACAGCCAGGGAGAGAGTGGATCTGCTCAGCTGCTGTGCAGATATGGGGGGAAAGCGATGCTGAGCCCTCTCTCCCGTGGAAAGAAGAGGGTTGTTCCCTTGCTGGTGGGTTTGGGGGTTATTTATCAGCTCGCCTGTGCCTGCAGCACTTTGGGGCTGTGTTTGTGGCCTTGCTAAGGTATTTAAAGTGTACAGAAATTCGGCTGATACTTGTCTGTGCCTGCCTGCTGTGCGCTGATTGCTCCAGCCTGGAGAAACAGAGCCTTGTGCCACCACTGCCGACTGCCAGCCGTGCCTGGCCACTGGAAATGAGGAGGTCACGTCCTGCTTCCCAGAGGGAAATAAGCTGGAAGGTTAATCGAGATGATGCCAAGCTACCAGCTCTGTTTTCCCCAGCCTGAGGTGCAGAGGGTCTGTTCTTGCCTTGCAGCACGGTGTGTGGGGTAGGACGAGGGTATTCTCCTGGGGGGAGATCAGTACAGGCACTAAACACTCCCTCTCTCCATGACCCTGGCTCCCAGTCCCAGGAAAACAACCCCTCTGGGGCCCAGGGAATCCATGTCCAGCCTTTTGGAAGGGGACTCAAAAAGCAGCAATAAAGCAAATCCAGGTTTCACTTCCCAAAGAGCCTCCTTTGCTTTGCCATAGTCCAGCACTGTCCCACCAAGCCTGAGACCTCTCCAAGAGCTCTTTGTGGAGGACATCTCACAGACCTGGCTCTTTCCAGCAGGCTCCTTTGTGTGACCTGTGCCCCCTTGGGTGCTCCTGTTCTCCCCCTTGGGTGCTCAGTGCCCTGCATCCCCCCATGCTGGACTGGCACCCAGATCAAACCCCGTGAGCAGCTCCTGCCAGGAAGAGACTGGAGGGGAAGAACATGAGAAAGGTAAACAGAGCAGACATCCATAGCCAGCCCTGGCCCCCAGCCAGGACCTTCTCGTTAAATATCACACAAAACAAAGAATAAATCACTGCTTGCTGAGGAAATCCGAGCACTGGAGCCCAAGGAGTCCCTCTTGACCTTCCTGTCTCTTGACAGCAGGTTAGTCCAGGATAGTGTTCCAGTTTGCTTTCCAACTCCAGCAAGGGGTGGGGATAGCAGACCCCACAGTCAGGATGCTGGCAGGAACCCCTTCAAACCCCTCCAACTGAGATGGTGGCAGCCAGCTCCAGTGGCCAACACTAATCCCGTGGCTGAGCCCCCCAGCTCTGCGAGGATGGGCCAAGGACAACCTGTGCCATTCCTGGCAGCCCCAAGGTATATAAATAGAAGACAGGGACGTGAAGGAGGTCAAGTGAGCAGGGGATTTCACATAATCTGATCTTGCCTGTGCTGTTCATTTGTGTCCTTTGCCCAGGATGCACGCCCTGCTTCACACACGGGGACGTCAGAGGCAGAGGGTTGATCCTGCACCGAGCCAGGTTTATCCCGTGGAACACGTGGGCTCCTGACTTTTTCTTCACATGTTCTGTTTCTCAGGGATGTCTTTAATCCAGTGCTCATCCAGAGCAGTGCACATATGGAAAATCCTGGTCTTTGTTGCTCTATGGGGTCCTCGTGCCTGACCAGCCTAAGCCTGGTCCTCCAGCTGGCCAAAATCCAGTTGGATCAACACACTACTGGGGCTCTGGTGCCTCAGGTTTGTTCCTGGTCTTGAGAATGCTGCCTGCCCTTCATGAGGTCCACTGTGCCTTGGTCTCCTGTACCATTTCTCCCTAGTCCCTGGCCAGAAGCACATTTTTCTCTAGCTTCTGCTGATTTTCTTTTCCAGGACATGAAAATCTGGAAACTGATGCAAAGTTGTCAGTGAAATGGCTTTGATTTATGCCAGCACCAAGCAAGGCAAATTGATGAATGTCCAAAAGAGATCAAGTAGAAAAGCTGTTGATAGCCATTGGTCTTTAATGGTGAGAGCAATTAATTACCAAAAGAACTAATGTAGGAGTGTACAGCTTTTCTCTGGGCTGCATCCAGACCAGGTGCCTGTCTGAAGACTGCAGCAGGGCCCTGAGGAAGCTTTTCCTGGCCATCCAGCTCTGAGTCTCCCTCATGCTCCCAGGTCCAGGCCATGATGGGAGCCCTTGTGCTCATCCCAGCTTTTTCCTGCTGGTGCTGGAACCAGCCACATTCTCTCCCTATGCCATGCTGCTGTCTCACTGGCTGCATGAGGATGATGATGATGATGATGATGATGGTGGTGGTGGTGATGATGATGGGAGTTGTGGTAGTTATGAAGCCAGCTGAGTGAAAGGACTGACCAGGCTACAGGCCCCCAGTTTAAATGTGGTGGAAGGAGTGCTGATTCTGCCTTGAGTGGAAGCAGCCAGGGCAGCACTACGTCCCTCCCAATCCCAACCTTTTCAGCTCCAGGCTCCTTCTCATCCCATCGTGCACAGATTTGTGCTTGGTTCACTGCTTGCTCCTAAGAAGCTGACCCTGCACACTGCTCCCCTGAGCAGGGCTTGTGCTGCAGCTGGATCTGCCTGCCCAGGGCTGGGCCACTGGGATGTTTGCACACTGCCAGCTCTGGTGCCATCATTCCAGGTGACTTGTCCCCCAGCCATGTACCTGCCCATTCCTCCTGCATCTTCCCAAGGGATTCACCTGCAGTTTGCCAGTCACTCCTGTACCCTCTGCACAGAGACAGCCCCCACCTCTGCAGCTCCTTTGCTCAGACACTTAATGAGTGTTTCATTCAGCCAGTGCTGCAGGTAGAACAGGGCCAGCCGGGGGCACAGAGGCCAGGAGATGCCTTCCCCGCTTTGGGTCTTGTTTCTCCCTCCCCTGATTTAATCGGCTCATTAAGTGCCAATTTGACCTCCCCACTTTCAGATGTCTCCAGCCTCCACTGGTAAATAGATTTATCCGTCTCCAGCAGAAACCTGCTGAGCTGAGCCTGGTGTCGGAGCAGGCAATGCTGCACAGCGAGCGAGGGCAATGCTTGGGCTCGCCGCGAGCGCGGCCCCGCCGCCACCGAGCTGAAGCCGAGCGGGTGCTGAACGGGAACAAGACTCGCTCCCGAAAGACACGGCGAGCTGCAGGTAGCGGAAGCCGCAGCCGCCGGCACCGTGCCCACGGCGCAGCGGGGACGCACCGAGCAGGAGGTGACCCTGCCCTCCTGTCGCAGCTTTGTCATTGCCTTGGTGTGGGACTGCAGCAAGTCCCTTCCCATCTGCTCCCTGCCTTCGCCTTGGAGCCAGGATGTGAGCGTGTGTGTGAACACGGAGCACAGCGCAACAGGGTGCGGGGTGGTGGCTGCTGGCTCTTCTCAGAGCCAGCATTTAGCTGATGCTCTCAAGCATTCCGCATAGCCAGACACTCATCCAACCTCCCGGAACCCCAGGGATGGAGTGGGACCTCCCCAGGGCTGTTTTACACCAGCTGGGTGTCAGTGTCAGCCTGGTGATGTCCCTGCTGCTGAGAACACTGCTCAATCTCCTCCCAAGCCGAGGCATGAAGAGAGTCAGGCAGCCAGGCTGCAGGTGCCGGACTGCTCCATTTGGGAAGCACCTGGATCAGTGCATGTGAAAGCATCCCAGTGGTTCATCCCTGGCCCTTTGCACCAGACAAACAGGAGGACCAGTCCTGCATTTCCCCTTCCTGGCACCGGTGCATCGGAGAGGAGGTGACAGCACATCACAGAAGGCTCCTCTCTGCTCAGCTCGAGCGATTGTCTCCTGGTGCCACCCAGAGAACCAAAACCACAAGGAACCCAAATATCTCCATGAATATGACATAGGTTGAGGAGTGAGATCCTCCATCCCAGGGCCAGCCCTCACCCCCCCCAGCCCCAGCCCCAGGGCCCTGAGGGGATGGGAGGGGGACAGCAGAGGACGTACGGTTCGACTTTGTTGAAGAAGTGGCGCCGCAGCAGGAGGACCAGTGGACCCAGGATCAGGATGGTGGTGCACATGGTGCTTCCTCCATCACCACCAGTGCTCACAGCCCTTCACATCCCTCCGGAGGCACTGCTCAGCCCAGGGCTGTCACCTGTGCCTGGCTGGCCTGTCCCCCCAGCTCATGGGCACCTCTCCCCAACAGTCACCTGAAAGCTCTCAGGGAAGGTTTTAGGAGGAATTAAGGCAGGATCAGATGTAATTAAGAGGCAGCAAATGAGGACACTCTCCTCTGACCTCTGGATGGGAGGGAGCCCCGGAGCTGGTCTGTGACCCCTTGAGCATTTAGTTGGATTTAGTGTGTGGTGCTCCTGCCCTGGCTGGTCCCAGCCCTGCACCTTGGCCAGGTGGGTGCTGGGGGTGAAGTGTCATGGACCAGGCCAGTTCCCACCTCATCCACCCCACAGTACCCCCAGTCTGTCTTCCTGCCCCCACCAACCCCACAGCACCAGGGCTGGGTGCTCCCCTCTACCCACCTCTTTCCCATGTGCCTCCCTCCCCTCTGTGCCCACCTTCCCCCTGCTCCTCTCTTTCCCTCCAGCTCCTCCATCCCTCCTCCTGCCAGATCTGCCTCCACCCGCTCCCCCCCTTCCTGGCTCCAGTAATCTGACAGGCTCAGACCTGCCTGTAATTCCCTGTGGACTCATCTCAGCCAGCTGATCCCAAGACCTTGTCTGCATCCTTTCCTCACCCGGGCTGGGTTTGCTTCCTCCTCCCCACTCTCCCATGGCTCAGCAGCACACACACCTTTCTTCACAGAGCTGCTCTGGCCCTGTGCTCTCCCCCAGATCTCCTTGCCCATCTCATTCTCTTGCCAGGGAAGCCTTTCCCTCCGCTCTAAGGTCCACTGGCCTTCACACATCTTGTCCCAGCTCAGCCCTTTGCAAAGCAAAACACGTTCTGGAGTGACTTTGTGGGTTTAGGTTAAAGAGAACAACTGGGAAGCCCCTCTGCAAGAGGGGCAGGGGGAAGACAGCGGTGTGTGCCATGCAGAGCTGTGGACACACACATGGGGCTTGATGCTGGTGATGGTGCTGACCTGGAGAAGAGCCTCGGAGCAGGCAGGGAGTGCAGACACTGGCTGTGGGGTTTTGCCATGAGGGTCCTCCAGTGAATGCTCTCTGCCCCCACCCCCAGCACTGCCTGTCCCACATGGACACCATGGCAATGGGCTCTGATCCATGGAGTCTAACACTGGTGCTCATCAAAGCTGGGATGTGTCTCCCTTTGGGGCTGTGCACACAACCCTGAGGGTTCTCCCCATGCTCCAGCTTCATTTTGGTCTCAGGGCATGAGACAGGAGCTGATGTGGGATGGACATTGGCCTCAGCAGGGCAGCAGAGACAAGCCCCAGTCTGGGCATTGCCATAACTCAGACAGAAAACAGCTTCCTCCTGTAAAAGGGTTTTGAAACCAGAACCAAAACCTATACCGGTCTGGGTTCAGTGAGTTGTTAGGTTTGATAGAAAGCAGAACTGAGCTTTCCAGGAAACCTGGCTTTCCATCCCCATCTTGCCAGGGCCAGAGATGCCCCCTAAGTCCAGCCACGACAGGGACTTTGGACTGCTGGTGTTAATTCTCTCCTGGCGGACATGTCCTCTCAAAGTACTCTAAGCCCTGAGAACAACAGTCTCAAGCAGCACTTGAAATGCCAGTAAAACCAAATTCCTCCAAGGCGATCCAGTAAACAGTCCCCATTCCTGAACTTGGGGGTCAGCCGGGAGCAAAGGGGATGAACCTGGCCTCATTATTGGCACCGGCAGGATGGGAAACCTTTGTGGGAGTGGTGGAAGAAACATCCCAAGTGTGTCCTGCAGCCAGACAAGAGTGAATAATCCCTTCCTGAGTGTAAGTCATGCCGGATGGAGGGTGCAGAGCTGCCTTACACAAGGCACCGGGGAGTGCGTGGGGTGGCCAAGGCCCGCGTCCCAGCCAGCCACCCTGGAGCACGCTGAGCCCCCAGGAGCATGGTCCGGTATGCTGGGAACTCCCTGAGCCAAATAAACAGAGGCTTCTGGCTGAGCTGAAGCCCAAGAGGCTGGAAGGACCTTCTTTTTCCTGGCGATCAGCAGCCTGGCTTTCGTAATCCCTGGGAGGACATTGCTGCCTCTAAACTCTTCTCCCCTCGCCCAGACCCAGCCAGGCCAACAGCAGCAAAGTCCCCATCCTTGCACCCCCAGATGCCGCCTGAGGCCCTGAGCTTTCTCCTTCGGGACCTTGTTTATAACCATAGAGCCCTCCCCAACCAAACAGGGAACCATCACTCGATCATCCCTCTGTGGGCACAAGCCCTGGGTGCCCCCCGAGTGTGAAAGGGAGCCTGCTTCAGGGGGCAGTGCCTGAGTGCTGGCCCCTGCACTCACTTGGGTGACCTCTGCAATGCAAAGCACATCTTCTGGAATCGACTGACTTTGGCACTGAGGTCACTGGGTGACCTTGGCAGCCAAAACGTGCCCCGTGCGGGAACGTATCACCCCCAAACACTCGTGATTGATGCTGAGAGGTGCTCGGTTCAAAGGAAAGGTAATGTGAGCAGATTAGTTAATGCTTCTTTCCGTGGCCCTTGAGAGCTGGGCTGGAGTGATGGGGCAGATTTAATGGGTTTTGAAGGCTTTTCTTTTTAAGATATGAATCAATAAAGCTGTACAAGGAGCATGGATAATGTGATCGGAATAAGAATCAGGGCTTGTCTTTGAACTGGAGCGGAGTCCCTGACGGTGTTTACTTCATGTCCTGGCACCAAATGTGAGATGATATGAATATATTAGCTTACTGGCTTTCCTGAGCAACCCCTGCCATGCTCAGACCAGCTTCAGGAAGGAAAAGAGCACCAAAGAGAATGAGTTTGGAAGCGTCAACCTGTTTCGCAATAACCCTGTCACCCTTGCTTACCACTGAAGGGTCTGGCTGTGACAGGGGCTGTGCTCTAGGGGGGAAGAGCTGGGCACAGGGAGTGAAGGGGAAGGTGGTGACACCAGAGGCTGTTCAGGATCTGGGGAAGTTTACCAGCTGGCTAATGCCTTGTCCATGCAGCCCTGTGGTCCTGGATCTGTCATCTGCTTCCTGAGAATCTCTTGCTTCATCTCTCCCAGTTGCATCACAAGGTTTCAGTTTCTTCATATCCCAGTGTGGGACTGAGAGTTTTTGCACCATTCCCAGTCCAGGAACAGGTTGGTCTGGGTTGGAAGTGTTCTTCAGGGTTGTCTTGGCAGCGTCTCACCCTGCCCTGCCCTGCTGTGTCCCGACAGAGAGCTCTGGGCAGCACCAGACCTGCTCCCAGGGCTCCTTTCTTCCTATTCCCCTGGATTTCCTAATCCTTGGGGGTTTTCAGATTGTGTGGGTTGGTAGGGATTTTTTTGAGAGGAAACCAGAAAAACTGTCATAAGTTTTAAGGTCATAGGGAGGTTGTGCTGTCCCCATCACACCCAGTGCCTCCAGTCTGCCTGTTGCTGCCGAGGGTCTTCATTCCATACTCCTTTCACCAGGTAGCACCCTGGTGCTGCTGTTGTCCCAGTCCCCAGCATCCCACACCTTCCTGCTCCCACGCTTGGGGGTGGTGAGCTGAGGTTGGAGTGGGTGCAGGGTCTGGGGTCCCCTCTGGGAGCTGGGGGCTTGGGGCAGGGTCCCATGGCAAGGTTTGCTCTGGTGGCACCTCAGTCTCTGCACAAAGACACATTTGCTGGACTGTGACCCCAGAGCAGAGGAACCCTGTTCCCATGTCAGAAGGGGATGGTTTGGTTTAAGCACGTTCCCCACAGCTCCAGCAGCACTGCCTGTGGTCTGGATTCCATCAGCAGAGGAATGTCTGCTCCTGGCTTTGCCCCTCACCACAGCCCAGGTACCACAGAGCTGCCCAGGACTGGGAGGGGACAGCAGCTCCATCATTGTCACTTCCCTGGCACATCTCTTCCCAGCCACGTTGAAGACATGGAACTGGGGAAATCCCAGTTTCTGGGGGTAGTCCCAGTTTCTCGGTACTTCAGGTCTTTCCGAGTAATTTGGTGACGAAGCCTTCCAGCAATGTGGAAGCTTTGATTGCAATGACTGCGTGATGAAACTGGGATCACCCCCACCTTGGGATGGAGATTCAGGCAGCAATCCAGCCCCATCTGGATGTGGAGGGGTCCTGCTGGCTGCAGCCCCTTTTGTCCTCCAGCCTGATCCTGCAGAGCTGGCTCAGACCACAGGCACTGCCGGCACAGAGCTGGAGCATCAGGATTGCACACAGGTCTCCTGGGATCAGAGAAGCTGGGGGAAGGAAACCTGCAATAAGCACAGAGCATTTATACAGGCTTTAGGCTAAATCCTTCCCTCCCTGGATAGCAGCACTGCAAAGCCATTTCCTAAAGTCTTGTTATTCCTTTTCAGGCCAGGACTTTGCAGTTGGCAGCCAGGCTGGATTAGGAAAGGGGAGAGGGAGGCCTGGCCTGCTGAGGGCATTGCTGGGCGAGCTGGGCTGGCAACCAGAGGCTTTGCTTCAGCAAAGGACAGGGTGACAAGTCCAGTATCTCCAGGCCAGATACTGCAGCAGCCTGGAGTGGCTCTGGGAGGAGAATGAAGGAGGAACACTTAACCTGGCATGTACCACACTGCTGCCTTCAGCCTTATTCCGCTCAGAATCTCAGGACTGCTCCTGTTCGAGCTGCATTGGCATCTTGAAGGTCTGGAGAAGGGATCCTCGCTGCACCCCTGGAATCCCACCCGCACCAAGGCCTTGGGGCAGCTACCACAGCTCCTTCCCAAAGCATTCCCTGATGGATCTTGTATGGTGTCTTCCTGGGACCACCCCAAGTAATGGTGTCTGTCAGAAGGCCCCAGGGAGCTGACATTGCAGGGGACACCAGAAGTGACCAGTTATTCACCAGGAACCAAATGACAAGGCTGTCCCCATGCACCAGGAAGAGTGGACTCAGCCCTGAAGGTCTGGATTTGGGGTGTCTGCCTTTGCCCCAGAGACAGTGGAGAAGTCAAAGGTGGGGATCTGCCATCATCCACATCCCACACGCTGTGGAGCTGAAGTCTTGGGTTTTTTTGCCTTCACCTCCCACTCAAGGATTAGGAGCCAAGCACATTTCTCATTGCACCCAGCACATGAGAGGAGGAGAGGCAATGTCAGAGGGCACGGGAGGAGTGGGAGAAGCCACCGGCAGGTGGGTATAGACCCCTCAGGAACATGGCATGCCACAAGCAGAGGCTTGGAGGGCCTGGAAGCCCATCCTCACCTTCTGCAGCCGGAATGGAGGATGACTTGAACAAGCACTAGATCTCTTCCTGCTGTGCAGAAGCTCTGGGAGAAGCCAGCTCAGGTTCAGCAGGGACAGGGCACCACAGTGTCACCTCATCATGGGGACAGTTCCTCAGGATGGAGGTGGGAAGCAGGAGGGCTGTGATGCTGAGCTGATGAGGGGAGAGGCATCAGGGTGTTGAATCAGGATCTGAGAGAAATTGATTGATTTCTTCAATATGGGTTATGCAGGCTGACGCCATCTCAGTCTCTGCACTGGCCATGGGGACTAAGTTCTCTGTGCCCTTCCCTGAGCCCCACGGCCCTGGACTGCCCTGTCTGAGCAGCAGGCACTGAGCTCCCCTCTGGGACAGCAGGCAGCAATGGTGTCAATGCAGCATCTTTCTCCTTCTGGAACAAGTCGCCTCCTAACCCCAAGCCCTTGAGAGCAACAGTCATGGGAAACCATGGAAACGGGTGGCAGGCACGTGACAGCGTGTGCCTGCACTCCTGCCCTTGATTTATGTCCCACGTCTGGGATGAGACACAGAAATGCAGGGCTGTTGGGATCATTGGGGATTTTGAGGCAGAGGAGGATCACCACTGCTTTCCTCCCCGTCTCCTGTCTGTGGAGCAGAAGGGCACATGGGAACGGGGCTGGGCTCCTGCCAGGGCCAGACATGATCAGCCCAGAGCGGGAGGCAGAAACTTGGAAAAGGCTGGGGGTTTCTCACTTACTTTTCTAATATTTCCTAATATTTCAATATTTCTAAATGAACACTTTTGAGCCCAGACTTTTGAGCCCAGAAATTTTTATTCCTGGTGCCAAGGAATGAGGAAAGGCACTTGCTGCACCCAGGAACCAGCTGCCAGCCTGTGAGCCCAGGGTGGGCTAAAACACCAGGTATGAAAGCTTCAAAGATTCCTTTTCTTTGAACACACAGCAAGTGATAACCAGCACTCCACCCAGATTATTCCCCCAGTGTTCACATTGGTCAGAATTTGATATTTCCCCTTTTTGAAAGTGCTTGCACTGCATTGCAGTTTTGTTCAGGTTTTAAGCTGGCTCTCTCTAGGTTTAAGCTAAGTCTAAAGCACCTCTTCCCCTGCACCTCAAGGGAAGGCGATAAGCTTTGCTGTGCCATCCCTGGTCCAGAGGGGTTTCTCTGCTGCCTGGTGACCACCTGGGGACGTTGTAGTTAATGTTTGAGCTGGGGCTCGTGGCTGTTCATCCCGGTAGCTAATGGGCACAAGGCAAATCCAAACATGGTGAAAATCTGATGATTCAGCAGCTGGTGGTGGTGTTATTGAACGATTCCTGACCTCTGTCCAGGTCGGGTTGGCCACACTGCTCCGTTGTCACACTGGTGGCTTCAGCAGCTCGCAGCTGAGCTTTGCGCTCGGGCTGAGGGGTTCACGGATGCGTGGGGCTCCCGCTCTGTCCCAGAACACGTTCCCTGAGGGACCCACAGTGGGGGATCTGTGGGCAGCATGTTCTCCACCAGCGCTCATTAGCTCTGCAAAAGCAAATTTGCTGACACCACCAGTCTGGCGGCTGCTAATGGCGAGGTGGCCAGGGCTGGTTTGGAGGAGAAATACAGCAAAAAGCCTCGACAGCTCTGCAAAAACAAAGCTCCAGCCCCTCAAGGGGCTCAGCCACCCCCCAGCCTGTCACAGTGGCACCCTCGGCCCGTCTGTCCGTCTGTCTGCCCGTCTGCCCTGCCAGGGTAGTGCCCTGCTGGCGCACCCGCTGCTCCGCTTGTCTCTGATCCCCCCCATGGGGGACTCGCGGTTATTACAAGGCTCCGTAGCATTTTCCTGCTCTCCGTGCAAATGGACTGTTCTGTGGGTTTAACATGCCGGATTGTCAGGGAGCTGGGAATGGCATTTGGGTAAAAAGCAGCCCCAAAAGCACACCCACGAAGGCGGCGGGAAGCCTGGAGTGGAGGTGTTCCCTGCCAAGGCGCTGCCAGGAGGGATGCGATGGCAGAGTGACAATAATACCTTCATCTCACAAGTGCCTTCACTCTGGATCCCTTTCAGCTGGGTCCTGCCACAAGAAAAGAGAGCAAATTCTCAGCATTAAAAAGTCCCTGTGGGACAGACCATGATCTCTTTTGGGGGGCAGAGAGATTCCCGCAGTGGGGGAACCTCGTGCTCCCCTCTCCACTCGATTCAGAACTGGAGGTGAACGGGGATCTGTCCTTCCCAACACCACCCCCTGCAAAATCAGGGAGAGCAAAGAGCAGAGCCGGGGCACAACTCGGCGCAGCCAGCGGCTGGGCTAACTTTAACTCAGCACTCTGGGTTCTGAATTTCCTCTGAGCTATTTACAAAGGGCTGGAAAAAAAACTTCCAGCACTACCTCCCCCCGCCAGCCCCGTCCTGATGTTGCCCAGAACATCCCTCTCATCCCTCCCTTTCAGGGAGAGAAAANACAAGAAATAAGGAAAAAAAAAAAAAAAAAGGAAAGGAGGGAGGAGTGGGAGAGAGGAGGAGAGAGGGAGAAAGTGAGCTCACGTTCACACATTGGTGAAGAGGCTGGTCTTGCAATGCCTTTGAATATTTTACTTTTAGGCAGTTCCTCATCAGTCAGCCACACACATCCGAGGCGAGCTGAAGCTAACTACAGCCATGGGCAGCACTAGGAGATCTCAAATCTAATCGCACGCATCGTTCCTCCGGGATATTTTTTTAAATTCCATATCTAAACACGCCGACAGGCAGCCGCACTCACACACACACACTCACATACACACACACACACACACATCCACACGTCGCAGAGCCACCGAGCAAACACCTTGTCTCCTCTCGCAGGATATACCCACTCACACACATCTCTCTTTATCTCCTCCTGGCTTCCCGGAGGATCCTGCCGGCTGTTTTTCATGGAGAAAGTCCAGGGAGAAATGGAGATTGAGAGATGGGAAAGAAGTGAAGAGATTTCAGACGCAGAAAAAAAGGTTATTCAAGAGATATGGAGCAGAGTATATGCAAACTGCGAGGACGTTGGGGTCTCCATACTCATCAGGTATTTAAAAAACAAACCAAAAAGAAAGGAAGCAGCAAATCCAACGGAATCTCTTTATAGCTGAGAAAGAGGCAGAAAAATATATAGAACTGAGTGGAGATGAATGACAGCGAGTGGGGAGCTGGCTGGGTGCATTGCTGCCTGGGAGCAGGGAGGGATTCACAGCGCTCCTCGGATTCCCACACCTTTGAGCCGGGTGGCAGCGGCGAGGGGAGCGGGGGAGCCTTGCCGGGGACTTTGGGGGAAGCTGCTTCTATGCAAAGGTCACCTTAACCTGCGGCCGGGGCTGGGGAGAG